>JAEMWC010001385.1:110000-145000 GCA_016490735.1 Pachyseris speciosa | reverse complement strand
ATCGAGTTCTTAAACCGGCATCATCCCGTTTAATGATGACAATGATAGATTCTTTACTTAGGTTTACTACTCCGCATGACCAAACATTCACTGTCTGTTATTAAAAGTTTCTTTCCCGCAGAAAAATATGCACATGCTTAGCATGATCGCTCGCTTGGAGGCATACACTGCTACGGCACAGAAGACTTTTGTTTGTTGGGCCAGTGAGTTCACGTTTCTCACAATAATGCACGTGCGTCATCCAATAATTTAGTGCAGAGCAGAAATAAACGCACAATATCTCAGTGAGACGCCATACTCTGTTACGGGTCACAACACTTTTACATGTTAGGTCACTAATAAGCTTATAATGAGGCACTAGCGTCATCCTGTTTTCTTTGTTAACCAAAGAAAGCGAAACAGTTCTTGACAGAAGGAGACAAAGGATTGACGTTTATTAAAGTAAAATAACATCTCTTTTTCGACCTGAAAGTGGGCGACTGAGTTGACTAATACTGATGACTGACTAACTTGCAACAGTTTCTGGCATATTTACTCAATGTACAATTTTGTGTTGGGTGAACTGTGACAAGTCGACTAACTTAACTGATGCAGTGTCAAATGTCTGACCGAAACGTGGCGACAAATATTGGTAGTCCGCGCGAGTTAGAAGCGTCAAGTGTGTAATCAATCAAAGCAAGGAAACCACTGACTCACTTTGTTTTCTGGGATAAGTCCACAGAAAGGAAAGATTTGATGGATAATTATTTGTCAAATCAATTTCTTTTCAGCAGTAAAAACATGCAAAATATATTGGTTGAACGCAAAATCTGTTACGGGTCACAAGACTTTCGCTAGTTGGGTCACAAATGGCTTTTTAATTATGATATTTTGGCATCCTGTTTTGCTTTTGAAACAAAGAAATTTATTCAGTTCTTTAAAGAAAAAAACAAGGTGTTAGCACTGATAGAAAGCTCGGGAAAATTTGTTATGTTACTCTCTCTTTTCTTCGATCATGTGAGGAATAGGCGCGCGAGTTTGAAAACTTTCGCGCGGAAGAGAATTAGTATGTAGTTAACTGGCGGTTATCTCTATTGACAAGGAAGGCATAAAGTCAAGATATGAAGCGGTGAATATTGGACTTTGAAATGTTGATAAAAGCGAAAAGTAACTCTTTTGAGTCGGTATATATGTTTGATTATATTGGTCTCGGAAGGAATGTTTACAAGCTTGTTAAGCATGTATATTGAGAAATATATCCCAGTAACGATACTTCACACGAGAAAAAGCTTATGTAACGATTCTTTTTAACGGACTCATCTAAAAACATAGATGATCAGCCAATATATCAAACTTAAGGCGCTGCACTCTGGTTCTTGCTCTCGAATGAGATAAATTCCTCCCTTATAAAACGTTAACGTTAATGCCAACTCCTATGGCTGACGCACTGGACCATAACCCTAAATTCTTTGTTTTGAAATGTAATTTTGACCGGCAGCCGTTTGTGAAATTTTTTTTCCTGCATAGCATACAACGCCCTCGCTGGTTAATAGCTTTATAGTTCATAAGCAGTGGCAGTGTTAATTTTGGCTCTGTTAGTGGTCATGTCTTCGATAGTAACTGCCGTGTTTAAAGCCACTATCGGCTTACTCGTAAATAAAGGAAGAGACAAAGCAGCCGAGAAATTAAAAGACGGCGATGTAACAGACCAGAGATTCCGGGGATTGATTGTACGTGAGATCGACGATATAAAGACGAAGTTGGACGGGTTAGCAAGAAAAGATTTGTTAGCAAGCATCAGTTTCTTTAAGGAAGGAATCGAGCTATTGTATGAAGTGTTTAAGAAGGCAAGGTTGGCCAGACGCGAGTACGGTGACGTAACAGCTGGAACAGCTAGTGGCGAGGCAGTTGCCCTCGCTCAGGGAATGAGAAAATTGGAGCTGACAGGCCTGGATGAATCCACTTGCAGGGCGCTTGTCAATGCAAAAGACAGTTTCAAAGATGCTCGCAGGAAAGCGACAGAGGCCTTCGCTAATGAAGCTTTGAAACTTTCTGATCGCGTACTTGCTATGCAATATCGAGTGATGGCGACAATACTGGAGACAGTAGACAATCCCGAAGACGCAATAGCAGCGTGTAGAGTGTGTATTGAAGAGCTACACAGCCTGTCAGCTGTTAAGGAATATTTCTCTCTCGAGCTCAAGAAAGGCTTCTTGGCTCTGATCAGTAAAGGAGAACGAAGAGCACTCATTTCTTCCGTTTGTCATGTTAATCGCGTTGTTTATGACGTCATGCTAATGGTCGCCAGACACGGAGAGGGCTTGATGATGCCATGCATCGAAACCGGTGAAAAAACGGTCTATCCACTCCGTGATACAGGAGTGTCCAAAGTACTCCACAAAGTTGGAATGGAGCACTGCTGTATCACACCATGGTCATTTGGTCAGGAGGGTGAAGAGGGACACAAGCTGGAGGAGCCACGGGGTATCTATACAAACAAGGATGGACAGTTTGTTATAGCAGACAATGGGGATAAAACTGTCAAGGTGTTTGACAGCAGCGGACATTTTATTCTAAAGATCAGTCCAAACGCTGGCGATGGTGAAACAAAGTTAGTCCATGTTTGGGGTGTCGCCACTGACGAGGAGGGCAACATTTATGCACTGGTCACGCTGATGGAGACTGGGTCCAAGAGAGAAGAGACAAGGTTTACTGGTTATCAATCAGGTTATGTGCTTGTTTTCAACAGCGCAGGGAAACAGCTGCGAAAGTTTTATGTGAAGAGGAGGGAATGGGGCAGACTGGCAGTAAGCAGGAATAAAGTGCTGGTGGCATGGTGCAGAGAGGTTGCTGTCTATAAACTTGGTGGAGGATTTGTTCATAGCATTCGAGAGGAGGAGTTGAAGGATGTAGCAGATATCACTGCTGGTCCTGATGGCCGGGTACTGGTACTGGACAGGGATGACTGCATCCACGTATTCACCGAGGGTGGTCAGCAGCGGAATAAATTCAGTGTTCAGACCGATGAAGCTGACTATGATCGTGTTGCCTGCAACCCAGGAGGTGAACATGTCATCGTCGCTGGTAAAGAACGAGAAACAAACCGCCTGTGTGTGGCAATATACACTAAAGATGGCAGAAGGCAACAAACAGTGAAACTCGACCAAAGAGGTAGGATAGCAGGGATTACGGTGAGCATGGAAGGTCGCATTTGTGTTGCGGATGAGTTTCAACGAAAAGTCATTGTGCTGTGAAACTATTTAGGAACACAGCTCAAAATTTTTAATGAATATTTTCATAATTTCAAAATAGGTTAAGCATTATTATAAGAAAATTCATAATCTTAAATAACATAGAAAGTGTAGGTGTTTGTCTATTGGGGCCCCAAGTGTTTTCATCATGCGAGCAGTTTTATATCAGTCTTAAAGATAAGATACTTACAGCTTAGAGGCAAAATATCCATTAGTGTACAGTGTTTTTGCAAAGGAATTGCTATTTTAGAGTCTTACCACTGTTTTGTTTTTTATTATTTACCAATGCATTTAAGCTGGTGATGCTTTTACAAATATTATTTTAATTTTTTCTGCTGTTTTGTTCTTCATTTGCCTGATTAATTCATGATCAGCTCCCATGATTTGTGTGACCTTAGCCAAGAAAAGCTTTATTCTTCCCAAACCATTTCAAGTGTTTCTGGAATGTTTCTTTTTTTGCTACCAAATAACAATGCTGCTCTAATATTCAGAACTGAAGAAAACCTTGAAAACAATCTTGTGTTGTATTTGATCACTCTATGGAGCTGAATCTATGTCTTGTTAATGTTATGAGGCAAACCTTTTCAAACTCTTTTTCTTGAATCTTATATTGTGTGAAATATTTTTGATAGGCCAATTTTTTATTAGCTAATAAATAAAAGGATTAGATGAACATTCTAAGAAATGATAAGTTTAAATAATAATAAACAAACTGTTGATTTACTGGGAACATTTTGCATGTTATGTGTATAAATATTTCTTTGACAGACTAGTTTTCTACCAGGTGATAAGTTAAGCATTGAGAAAGTGTCAAGGGTGCTAGATAAACTTACATGTAATATTATGAAATAGTTAATAATTGATTATGAAATTTTGACATTAAGAAGTACAGGAAGGTGAACAGCTGGAGGCAACTGGTCTTTTAAAAGATAAATTTCTTGCAAAAGGTGATATGTCTCCTGGTCTACAATTTTTCTGTAGAAAAAGCCTTCAAATTGCAAAACAGTTTCAAAGCTGAAAGATACAAAATTAATGTAGACACTAACTTTTTAGTTGTGAGCAATTGTAACATAGTATAGTAATCATTTTATGAATTGTTTTTTATTTCCATGTTGGTTGTGATACAGTGTATTTTCAAAACAATTGATGGGAGTTATTGCATGTGAATCAAGTATGTTCTGCTTCATTAACATTTAATTTCATTAGTAACATTTTATGGGTAGTAACTGGTACTTTTAATGAAATATACTCTGTAGGGAAAAAATCATTGGCTGAAGAACTGTGAGACCATGCAGGGATCTCATTTTTCTTGAAAGAACAATCACACAGTTATTTCTGTATGTGGTGTAATTGCCAGCCTTAATTTAGTAATGTTTTCAAGTACTTTACGACAGTACTGTCATATTTGTACCAAGCTATATATGCAAAGAGTGTAATAAATGGGTTTAATTCTGCATAATTTTCTCGTTTGATTTTTTTTATATATAACTTGGTGTCAATTTGTTTAAATGAGTTTGGGAAAACACTTGTAATATAAGTGTTTGTTTGTGGTCTGATTAGCACTCAAATACTCCCAAACCTCAATCTTGCACAAGCCCCAGGTGATGGAATAGAGTAGGTTTGCTGAGCTGTGGTCTGTCTCAACACTTATCTAAGGATTGGGTGGAATCTGGGTGATGGGCTGATTACCAGTCCCCAGTGATCCTTTGGTGGCCATGAAAACCTGGAAAGCAGCTGTGTGCACCTCTGTGGCACAGAGGACTGAGGTACATGATTTTCAGAATTACCGATAATTGTCAAAATGGTAGTAGTTCTTAAAAGTGTGTTTTGAGGACCATTCTTAAACAAAATAAAATGTAAAAATCTATGAAAATATGATCATGTTCACTGTGAGTGGAACCCCACTTTATGGACAGCTTAATAAATACACCTGCTTATTGTGGAAGTTTTGTTTGTCTTGACAAATAGCTCACATATTTTGTCTTGCATTAATATTGCCAAAGGTCAGTATGGACAATGGACACTTCATTGACCTGAGTGGCACGCTTTCATACAAAGTTAATAATGCTACAATCCAATACACACACTGGTTATCTGTGCACTGTTACTGTACATGTACTTTCATTTGGCACAAGTATGTGCTAATTGAAGACAACCCTGCTTAAATATGAAACCAAACCAAAAATACCAGTGCAGTGTAGTATTAAATGGAATGAGCAATGATAAACCTGTTGTGTTTGAAATGTTAAAAGAACTTTAATTTTTGTAGAAGGTGAAACCACCTTATGCTTCTAAGACATGGCAATAGTAAAGTGCCTAAATGAAGATTTTGTCCTTGGACTAAAAATGTTTGAAAGGCCAGTTGATTAGCACAGTTAAAAAGATGAAAGGAATCTACCAATCAGAAACCAATGGTCACCAATATTCAAATGATTTTATCCACAGACTCAAAACCTAGAACCGCTTTGCACAGCATGATAAATATCAGTAAATTTTATTCAAGCACTCAAAGAAGAGGAACAGCCTTACAGAGCATAATAAACAGTATGACACAAATAACTGATCAGATGGTTTCATTTAAAAATGAATTTAGCCATAGAAATTGTACAAATTTACGTGGCTTAAGCCACATAAATTAAGCCATAGACAAAAAAATAAATCGGATTAAACTTAGCTACAGAACAGCCTTACAGAACATAATTTAACAGTATGATGGAAGCTTTCAATTTGCATTTGATTATGGAAATTAAGGGTAGATTGTTATTTTATATGCTTCATGACAATAGCAAAGTGCTTCGCTTAGGGACACATAACAGTTTGATAGGCAAATTTATGAACACAGTTGAGAAGTTCATTCAATTAAAAAATTTATAATCTACCAGTAAGAAACTAACATTAATTTTTCTATGATTTCATCCACAGACTCAGAACCTAGAACCACCTTGCACAGCATGATAAACACCACTAAAGGAAAGTACAAAAAATAAAATGGAATAAATAAATAAATTAATAAGTAAATACATTAAATGGCGACCATAATCATTAATGAACAGTATCACTACTAACAGGATTGTCTATGAAATACCCATGAACACTTCCTTGAAAAGTTCACATTTTCATAGGATTTTGATATCTTCATTGCCAACCCATAGTCAGTTCATGAATTAACTCTGAAGTGTAAATTAAAGTGCTACTTAAACCCATGAATAACCCGCTGGGCGTTAGCCCTAGTAAAGGGAAACAGGGAACCACACGAGGCAAAGAAAAAATCTTGTGACCTCGGTGGAATCGAACCCACGACCTCCGGATTAGATCTACCGTTACTCTAGAGTAACGGTAGATCTAATCCGGAGGTCGTGGGTTCGATTCCCACCGAGGTCACAAGATTTTTTCTTTGCCTCGTGTGGTTCCCTGTTTCCCTTTACTAGGGCTAACGCCCAGCGGTTATTCATGGGTTTAAGTAGCACTTTAATTTACACTTCAGAGTTAATTCTCTGTTCCACTATTTGTGTTCCTAGTGCTACGCGGCACAACATTCATATGTACCCTTACTTTCTCTTTGCCGCGATTCACCATCTAAAATCGTCCCCGACTTTCTCTGTGCGACCTTGTAGCTCAGTCGGTAGAGTAACGGTAGATCTAATCCGGAGGTCGTGGGTTCGATTCCCACCGAGGTCACAAGATTTTTTCTTTGCCTCGTGTGGTTCCCTGTTTCCCTTTACTAGGGCTAACGCCCAGCGGGTTATTCATGGGTTTAAGTAGCACTTTAATTTACACTTCAGAGTTAATTCTCTGTTCCACTATTTGTGTTCCTAGTGCTACGCGCACAACATTCATATGTACCCATAGTCAGTTCATGTTTACTTCATAGCCATGTCATAACTAAGATGATGCTATGAAGTCTGAGTTCACTTTCGTAGCTATCTCACAGCCATAGGAAAATTGCTTTTCCGAAAGAAAAAATCCATGAAGTTGCTTTGAAGACTTCATACGCCTATGTTAACAACCAGCACCATTCCATCTACAGCATACTGCATTTTTTCATAGCAACTGTTGTGGACTGGGTTGTGGACTGGGCTAGTCTGACACAAAGACGGATTCCACCGGATTGAACCAGACAGTGTGATAATTTAATCCACCATTGTATCTCGTGCTCTCTCGTTACAATAGTCAGGCGTTCTTGCCCTAACGAGGGGATCTGGGTTCTAAAGACACTACATCCCTCCCCTTTTAGATAACAAATCGTAGCACTATAAGCTTAACGCTAGAACATTAATAAAATGTCAAAAACAGTCCTGTCTACGAAAAACAGGATCTATGAGAGTTCAAATACATCTCTTAATGTCAACAATGATAGTGTCTCGATGTTCTCTCGCATTACGGACGAGAGTGTCTCTGAGAGTTAAGTATAGTAGTCCTCAAGATAACTCGGTGCCGCTCTAGGCCTCCTTGATCTCCTGGGTGAGACTTCGGGTACAGGAGCAATTGGAAGAGTTGGAACTCTGGGCTCAATAGCACTTGGAACTGTGGGCTCAACAGCATTTGGTTCCTGCACTGGAGTTTGCCGTTGGGCGGGTTCCGCCTGCTTCTGTGTTTCTGACACTGTTTCTTCCTGTGCACTTGGTGTGTCGCTGTTCTGTAGTAGTTTCTTAACATGTGATGTGTTGCGTGAGTACTGGACTCCTTCTCGGGATTGTACAACCAAGCTGTTGCCGTGTTTGCTCAGGACTGTGTAGGGGTTCGGGTTGACCGAGTTGAGAGCTTGTCCCTTTTCTCCTGCTGCACCAGAACCTGATCACCCGGAAGTACTTCTGAGTATGTTGCACCTCTCCTTGTGTCTGCATATGTTTTGCTCTTGCTCTTCTGTTCGCTGTCTCTGTCACGCACTCCTTGTTCTACATGTACATCACTCAGCTCTGGGAGCTTGGTACGCATTCTGCGACCAAAGAGCAATTCAGCTGGGCTTACCCCTGTCGTTGGGTGTGGCAGACTTCGATTGGCGGCGAGGTACGTGATCAGTTCTCCCTTCCAATTCTTGTTCTCAGCATGAGCAATCTGGAGCCGCTTTAGCAGTGAGCTGTTTTGACGCTCCACTTCGCCGTTTGCCTGAGGCCATTTAGCTGTAACTTTAGGGTGTTTGATTCCCTGCCGCTCCATGTATGCTGCAAATTCTGTCGCTATGAACTGTGGTCCATTGTCTGATTTCAGAGTCTCTGGTAGGCCGTGCCTTGCAAACATTTCTTCTAGACTTGAGATAATCTTGGAAGTGACTGTGGATCTTAGAATGTCAACCTCGTAGTCACGGCTATAATAGTCGACTACAACCAGAACGGACTCGCCAGTTGGTAACGGTCCTAGGAGATCAAGAGCCAAATCTCTCCATGGTCCGGTTGGTGGTGCTGTTGTTCTGACAGGTTCTGGGGGACTGGGGCGACTGACCAATTGACAACCATAACAGGTTTTGCAGTATTTCTTGGCATCTTTTTCCATTCCAGGCCACCATACTCTGCTGCGTAGCTTGTTTAGTTCCAACGATGCCCAAATGGCCTTCGTGAGCGAGGGATAGCATTCTCGGTCTAAGTTTCTTCGGGATGACGATTCTTGTCCCCCTGAGTATCAACTGTCCAATCGTGCACAACTCACCACTGCATGGAAGGTATTGTTTGTAGACCAACTGATCCCATGGCTTTCCATTGATACACTTTCTGATTGCTGCGAGTTCATCATCTTCAGCAGATGCTTCTTCTACCTCACGAGTCGTCATTGCACTGGGTGTTGCGGATACTGCTACAAATCGTACATACTCCTCCGCCTGCGATGAGCGTTTGCTTCCATTCTCTTCACTGTTCACCAACCTTGATAGTGAGTCAGTGATGTTCTTTGGTCCTGGTTGGTACCTCACTTTAAACTTGTATTGCTGCATCCTTAGGACCCATCTTTCGATGCGTGCGCATGGTCTTGATTTTGGGCCGTAAATTACCTCAAGTGGCTTGTGGTCAGTTACAAGTTCAAATGGCGTCCCGTAAATGTAAGGGTGAAACTTCTCACAGGCCCATATGAGTGCGAGCGCCTCCTTCTCCATCTGCCAATATCTCCGCTCTGTTTCGGTCAGACTACGGCTTGCGTAACTGATAATTCTTGGACCACCTTTGTGTATCTGTGTCAGAACGGTCCCGAGCCCCACTGGGCTGGCATCAGCGACTACTTGCGTTGGGGAGTCTTTGTCGAAATACCCCAAAGTTTCTGCGCTAGGAAGGCGTTTCTTCAACTCTTCGAATGCCTCCTTCTGCTCTTTGCCAAACACAAACGGTGTCCCCGCTTTTGTCAGACGCCTCAGTGGTTTAGAGATCGTTGCTAGGTCGGGAATGAACCGCCCACAATAGTTTACTAGTCCCAGGAAGCTGCGTGTCTCTGATGCATTCTGAGGTTCCCTTGCATTTCTGACAGCCGCAACCTTCTCTGCTGCGCAGCTGATTCCATTTCCTGAGAGTACCATTCCTACGAACGTTAGCTCGTCCATGCTGAATTGGCACTTTGCTGCATTGAGGGTCTGCCCACGCTCCCCGAGCCTCTTGATTACGCTCTCCAAGCATGCATCGTGTTCCTCCTGGTTCTTCCCGTGTACGATAATGTCATCCGAGATGTTCTCCTGTCCATCTATGCCAGCAAGTGCTGTCTGGATCTCGTATTGGTATTGTTCTGAGGCTGAGTTAACCCGAACAACAGTCTCTTGTACCTAAACAATCCACAATGTGTCACAAATGTCGTGATTTCCCTCGAATCAGGTGTCAATTCCAGTTGGTGGTATCCCCACTTTAAGTCGAGTTTACTGAACACCTTACTGCCATTCAAGCTCTGCATTATCTCGTCAACCGTGGGGATTGGGTGCCTCTCTCTTAGTATGGCCTGGTTTGCCCTGCGCATATCTATGCAAAGGCGGATGTCTCCTCCTGACTTAGGGACAACAACTACTGGATTGACCCATGGGATGGGCCCTTGAGCTTGCTCTATGATGTCGAGATCAACCAGTTCCTGAATCTTCTCTTCCACCTTGGATCTAAGACTGAAAGGAGTTCTCCGTATTGGCTGGGCCACTGGCTTTACGTTTGGATCGATGTGGAGCTTGACCGCTCGGCCTTCCAGCTTTTCAATGCCATTGAAGACGTTTGGGTATTTTTCCTGCAGAATCTCACCAATATTCTTTGGATTTGCATGAACTGCAGCCACTTCTATCCCAATCTTCAGTACTCCGAGATTTATTGCGGTTTCTTTTCCTAGCAGGGGATCTCCTTCTCCGTTGATCACGCAGAATTCTGCATTAACAGAGTTTGTTCCTGCGATGACATCACAACAGAATGTTCCTATGACATCCAGTGGAGTCTGAGAAGCGTACGGGTAGAGTTTCTTATCCGAGCGAGCTGATTTACACTTCACTTAAATCTTCTTTAGCCACTCCCACATTTGTTTGTCGATGATGTTTGTGCTTGCTCCAGAATCCACAATCATGTTCAGCTTACAACCTCCGACAGTGACTTCAATCTTCTCTCGCTTCTCACTGCCGACTGCAAATGCATATATAGGGTCATCTTCATTATCTTGGTAATCGACCATGTTTGCAGCGCCCCTCTTGGGATCCCTGTGTTGTTTGATCCTTGTTTGTCTTACGCCACCTTTCTGCTTTGTCTTGCATCGCTCTTGGAAGTGTCCTTCCATTCCACATTTACGGCAGAATTGTCCTCTTGCTGGACAGGTCAGGTCTTTGCCAAAGTGTCCGGGTCTACCGCATCGATAACAGGTCGTCTCTGAATCTTTTTTGGGACCACGTGACTGATTATTCTTACCAGAGCCTCTTCTTGTTTCCTTTATGCGGTTTACAACAGCTGGATTTTCTCCTCTTCCGTCCAGGCTCATTGCACTAAGTTGGGTGTCAACTTTCTCGCAGTTCAGCTATTTCAAGTGATCTTGCTAAGGTTAGGCCATGACCTTCTCCCAGCAGTTTTCTCTTGATGTACGTGTTAGTGCATTTGCAGAGTATTTCATCACGAATCTGGTTGTCTGTGTCTTCTCCGTAGTTGCAATCTTTCACTGCACGTCTGAGCCTAGTGGCAAACTGTCGAATTGTCTCCCCGGGGCTTGTGTGAGCTGTCTGAAGCAGTACCAGGCGTACATCGTGTCGACCTTTGGTACGAAGTATGCGTTCAGCGCGTCTATCGCTTTCTTGTAGTCCTTCGCGTCTCCTCTGTTTGGGAGGGTGGAGAAGATATCTTGAACATCTGTTCCCGCGAGGTGTAACAATAATGCACGTCTTCTTTGTCTATTGTTTGCGTTTTCCTCATTTAAGATCAGGCCTTTTCCATCTGCAAATAGCTCGAACGCAGTAAGCCATCGCTTCCATCTTAAACCGAGCGTGTTTTGGTCGCCGTAGCAGTCTAATGTTTTGATGTGGTTTCTCTCGTGATCATCCATGATTTTCGCGAAAGTCCCGTTGTTTCTTCTTCTTTGAAGTGTAATTTATCTCGTCGCCAATGTTGTGGACCGGGCTAGTCTGACACAAAGACGGATTCCACCGGATTGAACCAGACAGTGTGATAATTTAATCCACCATTGTAGCTCGTGCTCTCTCGTTACAATAGTCAGGCGTTCTTGCCCTAACGAGGGGATCTGGGTTCTAAAGACACTACAGCAACTCCATGACAATTTCATAACAACTTCATACCAACTTTATCACAACTCTAGTGACGGGCATAGTGTGACGAAACTAGAGTGGTTTACCCCGAAAAACCACAAGAGCTTACCGAACGTGTAGTACATGTTTGTAGTTTGAGTTACAGGAAATAGTTTCTAGATTTTGCTAGCCACATCGGCACATGTATTCATTCACTTACTGCCTGCTGAACAATAAACGTCGCTTGCTTAAGCACAAGTCTACTCGCGTGTTCTTACACATAAGTGGGGGATTTGACAGCAATTATTAAATTATTATCACATCATTAAAATGAACAGTTACTACTGTGATTTAAAATGGTGATACTGCATGTACATGTAAAGGATTTTTTCCATGGAGCAACAGTTAAGAATAAACAAATAAGATAAATTAAATAAACAAATAAATTGAACAGTACATCACAGAAATTTACCCTGATCAGTTGCTTTCTCGTGAATGTTTCTATCCACAGACTCCTTCACCTATACATTATCACCACATTAGCTGATTAACTGATTCATGAAGTTTTGGAATAGTGATGGAATAAAACTGAACTGAGTTGTAAATCTCAGTTACCCATTCAAAAGTGACATAATGACTGACGTACATTGCTTCTTCGTGAAGGCATGAAGGGGAACATGGCATCCAAGGAATCAGCAATAATTACCGCCCCTGCCTTGTCCCCGGAGGTGAAGACAGCAACCACACAGGCAAGCTCTTGTTTGGAACTTTTAATAATTGGGTCGTTGCGGACGGGGCCGCGAGACAAGAAACAAAGACCCGCCAAACCAAAGTCCCAAACAAGAGGAAGGAAGGAGGTTGCTGTCGCGGAGAGGGGAAAAGGGGGTGAAACAGTAACTAGAACAGTAACACATGCAAAACTATGAGAATCGCTAAGAACAGGCCCAGACCAACAGTGCGGTTGGCTGGGCCAAGTCCGCTATGGAAAGCGAAAACGAAAAACGACAACGAACAAATGTAACGTGTGTTCTAGTACTCGGCCTACACCATTAGTCGGATGTGATAGGCGAGAGTTTGAGACAAAATGAGTCTGTCGGCTAGCGGAATCAATAAGTACAAGAGATAGGCATCCGACCTCCAGTCGCCTTGCATTTTAATTAACTCCGCCGGTATGCCACACTGGAAAGCAAACGTTGCACCTCCGCGGCGCAAGCTATGGCCTGAGTAGTTAGCAGGCTCTAGGCCAATGCGGGAAGCGAGCGATTGAATGCTGGACCTGAAAGTTGGGGCGGTTAAGCAGTTGGGCTCTTGTGCCTTTGAAATGTATGAGAAAGCAGGAGCGCTGGATGGAACGTGGACTGCTTGAAATAATGCTTGTAAGGCCTTGACAGGGCAAAGATCGGAGTTTGGAATAAAGGGGATGGGAACTACCAAGGCCGTGTCCCCAGATTGTCTTGTTTTGGTCCACGAGACTGTAATTGCCGCACCCCAGGACGTGAAGGTTATGTCGTTGCGTGACAAGGTGGAAAAGGAGGAAAATGTTTCTCTCGACAGTGGGCATAAGTTAGCAGTTCGAAAGAATGTGAAGAAGCCGACAAGCAAAGCTGCCCGTAGGGCAAGGTAGGCAAAGTTCCTGAGATCCAGGTGCGAACGGAATTTTAAAAGTATATCTGGCGTGATTGGTAACTTGCGTAAGGGAATGTGGCGTTTCAATTTCTCCAGGCCTTTGAGTGTGAGCTTGACACTGATGTGGTCAAAGGCAGCGGAGTCGAACGAGCACAGATCGTGGAGTTTGTGCAGAGCCGAAGTGTAATTATAAACAGTCTTGTGGGACTTCACGGAGAAACCGACCAGGGTGATGAAACTTGACAAAGTCTCTGGTGTAGCGGGAAAGGGTTTGAGGTTGTAAAATCTGGTGAACTTGTCGTACAGTGACCAAATAGAGCGGTAGTTACGTTTGGTGCCCTCTGAAAGAGCGGAGGCTTGAACTTTAGCAGCTTCGCCTTGTAAATCCTCGTAGCGAAAACCTGGTGAAGAGAGAAAAGGAAACTGAATCACCATGGACATTCAAAAGAGAACAAATCGGGTGTACAATGTTCCTCAGTGATGCAATCATACAATGGTAAAACAGTGTCATAAAACTGCTGTTGATAAAAGGTGTTCAAGTCCCAGCGGCTCAGACAATCGGCGATGACGTTCTGGGACCCGGCGATGTGATGTGCGCTGATCTCGAAGTCATAACGGGCTGCGTAAAGCCAGAGTTCGCGCAGGCAAGCTTGTGTGAAAGGAACACGTGATTTCCCAGAGTTGAGAGCAAGTTCTGTACTCTTGTTATCAGTAAGTACTAGGATGCGCTGACGAGGTAACACAGAAGCCCACAGTTTGACGCTGACAGTGACCGCGAGGATTTCGAGGGCATTGATGTGCAGTGACAGTTTAGTGATGAAATTAGGGTAGGTGGTGTGAAAAAATCGCCCATCATAAAACCCACCGATACCATGGAGGGAGACGTCGGTGCAGAATCGTAAAGGGTTATTGATCTGAGGCTCAGAACGAATCAAGGACACGCCATTGTATGAAGCTAGGAAAAGACTCCACCATTCCAAATCTGCACGCATTTCACGGCTGGGACGGAAGCGTTGCTGTTTATGAGTAAGGAGCGCAGTTCGTTTAGCATGCGTTGCATAAAAATGCGGCCCGGACTGATGCAAGCGGAGACAAAGGCCAATTTGCCGATCAAAGATTGAAGCGCAGTCTTCGTTGCGCTAGAAGTCTGCAGCCAAACACGGACAAGCAGGGTAATGGTGTCAAGTTTATCCTGAGGCACTTCAACAGACATTTGGAGAGTGTCATAAACCAAAACCGAGAAAGGGCATGCGTGTAGAAGGTGCCCAGCCTTTTGACAGGGAAGATTCTAAGCCAAGTCTTTGAAACAAGTTGCCTAGCTGAAAGAACGCAGTAGAAACGGTTGTGTAATCCTCTTCCACGCCTCCGAAGTCATCGACATAATTAATACAGACAAATTTAAATTCTGATTTAAACATGTAAGCTATGGCTGATGTCTTACGCTGACAAGCCATAGTTGCAGACCTAAGCCCGAATGGTAAAACAAGATCAAAATAATAGTTGTCTCTCCATTTGTAACCGAGAAACTTGTAGTCCTTTGGGTCAACGGGGATTTGTCTGTAAGCTCGTTTTAGGTCTTTTTTGTACAAAAAGATCCAGGGCCTTTGGACAGGATGAGATTTTACAAAGTCGGCT
The DNA here is from genome assembly GCA_016490735.1 of Pachyseris speciosa. NCBI lineage: Eukaryota > Metazoa > Cnidaria > Anthozoa > Scleractinia > Pachyseridae > Pachyseris > Pachyseris speciosa. The sequence goes on along the minus strand of JAEMWC010001385.1, from coordinate 129,844 downwards.
GAACGGGGAAGAGTTAAGTGAAACGGAACGTCGAGAAAGGTATCTTTGGGTATGCCATCATTGACGGAACGACCAGGTGGGAAAATAAGGTCTAAAACAACGCGGCGTTTCATTTTGTCTTTGTCCACAGCTTTGTCCTGTTTAAATGGACCGGCTGTGGCTTCATGGTACAGTTCAGTTTCGATAAAAATATCGACAGTTTGGGCGAAATTCACAGCTGAAGAGTGATTGGAATTGAAGGGGTCGGGGTCGGATGACAAACAGTAATTAATTGGCCAACCATGAGCTAAGAATAAGGCGATGTTGGAGTCATGATAGTTGGTCAGACCGGCTTGCCACGCGGGTAGATTCAGACGGGACGGAACGACAATACGGGCGCCAAAGGCATTTGGTCGAGTGTATTTGCAACAAATTATGTGTCTGATGACAGCAGAAATCGAGTGAGAAGGGGATAGATTAAGTTGCCCACAAGGCAGAGACTTGTTTAAAGTTGAGGTACAATTTGCTTAAACGGAAGAACTACGCGGTGTATTGACAGATGACACAGGAGTGTTTATATTAGTGGTAATTTTGTTGGGTGATTGCAGTGAGGAATGACACTTGACGTTGTCTGTACGTGGCTGGTGGCCTAGTCAGGCCGAGCTGGGACTTGAAGCCGGTGATGCGTTTGTGGTCGTTGGTCGAGTAGGGCAGGGGACGATTGTATGGTCGGGCAATTTGCAATACGCACACACATGCTCGGTGCCAACCTGGTGAGACTGGTTAGAGCAAGTGCCAGTTCGGTTCCATTCTCTACAATATGTTTTGGGTGTAAACCCTGGCGGACGGACTGTGGCCTGGTTTTGTTGCTTAGTAGCTAAAGGCAAACGATCGGATTCTGTGATATTAAACCGCTCAAGCTCCGTGAAATCATCTCCCCAGGAAGCTAAACCGGCCTCGATTCGATCGAGAACGGCAGCATGAAACGACAAAACTGAAAGCCATTTGTACTTGGCTACCAAACACATCAATGCCATTAAATGGGCTGACATGATTTCCTGTTGCTCGTCGCTGGCGACTCGCATAATATCTAAATAGCCATAAACGAATTCGGCCAGAGAAAGATCCTTGAATTTCTTTTTTGCTAAGCCAAAAGGGACATGTAAATGCGGCCATTCTTGGGGAGCCACTATTCTAACATTGTAATCAAACTGTCCCAAGGACTTACCAGCGTTTGGACTTTGGCGGACTGTTGATAACGACGGCACAGTTTCAGGTTTTACGAGTGGTGACGTGGTGTTGGCCTTGATTTGAGCTTCGAGCTCAAGTTTCTTGATCTCCAACTTTTGTTGCTCGATCTGGAATGCAAGGAGTCGAAGGTCAGCGCGTTGTTTGCCACGATTTGTGGGAGCGGGAGGCTCGCTGAGAGGTCTTGCACGTGGCGTTTCGTCATGGCCGACGGCGGTCGCATCTGAATCAACTTGTTTTGCTTGTCCAGCGTTTCCAACTGCTCGAAGCAAAGGAATGTCAAATTGAAATCCCGAAGGTAAGGTCAGTGACTTTTTTGATCTTTTCCCAGCCGCTGAGGCCATTGGAAAGTTGGAACGTTCGATGAAAGGCGTTGAAAAACAGTTAAAAATATTTGGCAAAATCCGAACGAAAGAACGAAACGATGAAGGAACGCGAGGGTAGGCAGTGGCACGTGACCGAAAAGGGACCAGACGGGGGGGATTAATTATTTAATTCCTGAAGGATTCCTGCCCCTCATCAGTTGGAGATGGAGTCATAAGCAGGTTGTGCTGTGTGTTTAAGAGACTGATCGACTTTCAGTCTATAAGTTAATTCATCTCACTGTTCATCCACTGCTTCCAGGAAATTTAGATAAGTATTAAGAAGGACTCAGTGCTTGATCACCGCCATGTTTTTGTTTACCTGCAGCCACCAAGGGGTTTCAGATTGCAGATAAATCATGTCATGCTTTTTTCAGGCTTCTTTTCGCAATTGCATAAATCGCGTTCACAACTGCGAGGATCATTCTTCATTTGATTTCATTTCCGCAGTTCATGTATGATTTATTTCATATATCATTCACACTCATTTCTTTCACAGGAACATATGAACCCACAATTGACCTGCTTCCAACGTCAGTGGCTTCATAGCTCAGTTGGTTAGAGAATCGCGAGGTCACGGGTTCAAACCCCGTTGAAGTCCTGAATTTTTCTCAGGCTTCTTTTTGCAATCGCATAAATTGTGTTCACAACTGCGAGGATCATTCTTCATTTGATACAATGTATAACTGCTTAGCCTGGGACCAGGCTCCGCAGTGGGATTAAGGAGCGAAAAGAAGGAAAGTGGCGAAAAAAAAATAGCGGAGCACTGGGGAGGGGAAGCCCCTTCCCCTCCTTCAGTCCCCCACTTGGCTTGCTTTGCTCGCCAGGTTTTTTTGTCACGTTCCTTCTTTTTGATTCTTAACCCCACTGCAGAGCCCAGTCCCAGGCTAAAAACTGCTTGGCTGAAACAAAAATCACATATATTCAACAAAAGTACTCATTGTCAGCCACTGATCCCTGGCCCCTCAATGACCCAGCTCATAGTCATTATAATTATAGTTCAGTATGACAAATGCAATTGTTGCTCATTTTCAAACAAACCCCATAATAATTATTATTGTATTGAGGGTGTGGCTGCCACTCTCTTTCTCTCCAGAGGTACCAGCTATCATAAAACCCTACAGAGACTATAGAACAGGTATCTGACCGAACAACAAGATACCCACAACAATTAAACATTCCTTTATTTAAGACTGCTGCTGGCCAGAGATCATTTCCCTATAGGGCAGTGAACTAATATGGAATTAATTAAATGAGGAAGACACTGTGGGCCATTTCCAAATTACCTGTTGGCTCTTTTTCAAAGTGAGTCCTGGTGTTCATCTTTTCATATGAAAATTAGTTTCCATTCACATGTAATCATGTTCACACAAATGGTAGTGCAGCAGGCCGTCCCTCTTTCCTTTTCTCCTTCTTTATAAACACTCTAAAAATCACCCAGACATTCTGAGATATTTATGGGGTTATGTGCTACAAACCTATGATGGTTTTTTTTGGATTGCACGAAATCTCAAGAAAATGATAAGGATATAAGGTCAAAAAGTGACAAAAACGTAGCATTCAGGTAGACTTGGCATTTGCAGAATGCAATAAATTCTACATTTGTCAACGTTCCGAGATACAGCGTGCCGCATGAATTTTACCATCTTTCTTGCAGTGCTAGTGGCCACCTCACATCACAAGTGTCTTGGTCTAAAGAAGGAGTGGCAATCATAGGGGCAATCTGCAACTGTTTATATTTTGTCATCTACAGCTGCCATCGAACAAGTGTTTAAAATTGGCTCCATGGAGCCTGGTGCTATGCTGTTTGACGCTTCCAAAGAATTTGAGGCAAGCTACGTTTCTTTGTTTTTATTCTCCCTACCTTTGTTAGAATCGAGAAGTGTTTATTTTTACGACTCTTTTTGGACAGTCATTTTTAGTTTTGGTGTCATTTTCTTCTGGTTTTTTTTAATAATTTTAATGTATCATGGCTAAAAGGAAAAGCAACCTGTACTAAAAGGGACTCTGAAGAAGCGTTATTGATCGAGAGTCAGTGATTTGAATAAACGTTTGAAAGTAGATGTTAAGGAAACAACATCCTTCGCTCTTCCGTTGACCTCGCTGCTTAGGGCAGGCCGCTCATAAAATAGCATGCTAGCACATGTTTTATCTTGAACCAAAAACTACCAATCAAAAAGTTGTATTCGAACATGGTAACCACAACTGGATAATAATAAAAGGGGTCACCGAGTTCATCTTTGATTTCCATCGTTAGGGGTTTTTGTAAAGAGGTTATCCGGCTGCTGGGGTAACCGATTGTCTCAAGAAAATGCCTAATTTATGTTCGCCATTGACTGGATATTTGTTAGATACCATCAGGGTGGTATCATGTGGTAAAGAGTGGTATCATTGATTCATCAGAGTGCTGGACACCAATATGCACCACCTGAAGCGACACAGGTGGAAAATGGTTAATAGTGGAGATACTGCTGTAATCTCCTGATTTTTTTGGAGCTAGATATGTCCATATTGGGGGTAAATCTTCTCAAAGTGACTTGTCTATGGGGCCACTTGACTGATTTTTTTTTCACCAGCTCATCTGAGATTTTATGTATTTTTGTGTGGTCCGTTAATGCTAACGAGTTGCAAAGTTTGTAATGCATTGTGGACAGTGTATCCCACACATGTACCGTTTGGGTACCTATTTTTACAGGAGTGCAAGCCCTGTCCTGTTTTTCTTTCAGATAATTTTATTTGTTTGTTTCTTTGTTTGTTTGTTTTAAACAACAGAAAAAGAGTGCAAGAGCTGAGGAATACATACGCATGATCAAAGAACGTCTCCCGGAAGCCGTCCAGCAGTGCATTCATGCTGCAGCCGGAGAACATGAGCCCGCAGTACAGAGAAGCCTCTTATTAAGGGTAAATCGACTGTCACTTTTATCGCCATGGTAACCGTGACCTCGCACGACGAAAAGTCGGCCTACTAGTGTGAGCCTGTGTTCCTTCACCTCCGGTTTGCCTCGAATTGCGTAAATTTCACTCCTGTTCCTATAAACAGTTGGATGTCTTAACGTTCAAAAGTTGCTTTTGAGTTCGTGTTCCCTGCTAGCAGAGGTCTCTGGCGCCGCCAGAGACCTGCTAGCAGGGAAGAGTTTGGTGAGCAGAGAAATTTGTAGTGAGACGGACGATACGGTAAAAAATCACATAAACATCCAATGACTCTTGAATTTTTCGTGCGGAAAACTGATCACAACGAACGCCATATTTGAAAACATTAATGTCAACCAACCGAATACCTCTCTTTGCGACCACCTCTCGAAGCGACCACATTTCCATACTACCAAATTTTCTCAGTCAAACACTATAATTAGAACCTCTCGTAAGCGACCGCGACCACTTTATAGCTGACGGTTAGAAATATTCTATTGTCTTTAACCTCCCCTAAACGACCGACTTGTCACATAACCCTGTCTCTCCACGGGCGCCAAACTGTTAGCTGTCACATTTTCTCTCTCTTTGCTTGGTGAAGCTGTATCGAAGGCGTTAATCGAGGGTCGAACACACATGTTTAATATGGGACAGCGGTCGAACAGTCTGACACTTGGTCCACTTGGGTCCACTTGGTATATAATTTTACCGCTGATCACAATTTACGTGTGCTCTTCGACCCTCGATCAACGCCTTCGATATAGCTTCACCCCTCTTGGCCAGCACCGCGGACGTAAATGCCACAAACCAGATTTGTTTCCCGAAAAGTCTTGCAGTACACGCACACGCTGTACACTGAATTAAACAAGTAAATTTAATTTGTATTCACCGTGTTCACATAGAGATTGACTTGACTTGACTTGACTTACACTTATTTAGCCACCGACATTGATGTGGTTCACAGTGACTTCATGGCGCTGAAGCTACACAAAAGTTGAGAATAATTATCTGTGTGCTCATGTCAGACTTGGCTGAGAATGACAACAGAACCGTTTCAACAGGCGGAGGTAAACTTTTAATGAACTTCTTTTTTTATTTGTGTTGTCTTTATCATGCAGGCCGCATCGTTTGGCAAAAGTTTCCTGACTGACATGCCACCTCAGGCGTTTGTGTCCATGTGTCGTAATCTGCGAGTGTTGAACGCCGTCCGCGACTTCACAGTTGTTGTGCCTCTTACTTATGGACAGTATCTTTTTGCGTGCCACATTCTCCGCACTAAACAAGACTCCGGCGGAGAATGACTTCCGGTCAGGCTGTCAAAACGTCACTCAGTGTCACCTCAAACATTCGTCACCTCGTTCCCAAGACCCTAGGAACAAGGTTGAAACAAAGTTGAAATATTCGTCGTAGGACTGCACTCACCCGGGCGATCGTGCTTCTCTTGGCGCGTTCATTTTTCCTATCCTGGCTATTCCTGTTTCGGGTTTAGAAATAAAAGAATACGAGAAATGAGGTTTCTCAAAAGAACGCATTCTGAAAACGAAAAACTCTTGGCGGAGATAACCAAAACCAACGCGCAAATAGTCTGGACCGAGCGTCTAAACTTAACTTCCGGTGTGACGTCACTGACCTGGCGTAGCGCGCACGATTTTCGCGCCAAAACTTTCCCAATATGACACATTTTCTGCTGATGTCGAATAACCGGATTCTGTTGATTCCTCTATCGGGGCAGAATAATTCCTTTCATTTCGAAAACAGAATAGGTCCCAAAAGAACAAGAATACAGTCTACTCCGAGACTTTCTGTTTAACAATTAGATTTTGAGCTCGAGATTTCCATCGCTGGTAGCTTCCAAGGGTGGTCAGCTAATGTCGCTTTGTCGCTCATTTACCACTCTGTCTCTCGCTTGTTTCTTTAGGGACAAATGTTTACTGTCGCAAAGAAAACAAAGAAGAATGGAAAGTGAATTGTCCCCTTAGCAACCTGTCGCGCTTTTTCTGTCATTTCGTATCGGTTGTCGGTGTTGTAAGGGAAGATTGTCGCCAGTTTTCAGAGCCATGTCGCTTGTCGCTTCTTCCCCTGTCTCTGTTTTAGTTTAAATCTACTAGTCGTTCAGACCTTTTAGTCGTTCAAAACTAAACAACAACACAGGTCGCGCCACGCGTGCATGGTTGACAACTGCACCACACTGTGTTCGTGTTTGTGTGGCACCGCGAATCGCTCGCAGGGAAGAAACTTTGAATTCGCTTCCATTTTTCTGTCATACAGATGCATAAAGCAACCTGCAAACATCTGGCGAGCTCTTCTTTTCTCTTCGAGCCATTCTAAATTTCGTTTACGAAAAAATGTGTTAATTAAAAAATTTTGAAAATTATAACATTGCTCTTTTAAAAGTCCATCGAAGGATAAGTTCATTAAACTCTTTTTTCGACTCCTCTTCTTAACGTGAAAATTCTTGATTTTAACTTGACCCTCAAAACGTAAAAAGCGCCTTGACGTAGTACCATTAAAGACCTTAACAATCTTCTCAGGTTGGAGAAGCTTACCATGAAAACCCTCATCGACAGGTGAGTGCTGCGCACATGTGACCAACTAACCAATAAGTAATTCACACCGAAACGACACTTGTGTTTTATATCTGTAAGTGGTGTATCTAGTATGAAGACTTGGAAAAAATCAGATTGTGGCTACAAGCAAATAAGCTTAGTCTTAATGTTGCGAAGACTATATGCTCATCGGTTCACGTCAAAGACTGGCTAAGCTTCCCCTGGAACCAAATGTATGTATTGGGAGTGATCCGATCAAAAGAGTCAGAGATACAAATGTACTTGGAGTGTATATTGATGAAACTCTTACGTGGACCAAGCATATCAGATTGAAGAAATAACTAAAAAGATTACAACAGGAATTAGAGCTCTAAAGCGGCTTAGAGATTTTGCAAGTCGAGACGTACTTGTTTCAGTTTATAATGCTCTAATTATGCCTCACTTTGATTATTATTGTGAGGTTTGGGATTCATTAGGAAGTGTACTAGCCGAAAGGCTAAAGAAACTCCATAGCAGATGCGCTAGGGTGATCATGCGTTACAAAAACGAGGCTGGACAGTCTGAATTAGCCCTACGCCATCTTGGCTGGAGTTTACTAAGCGAACGTAGATTTCGTATGAAGGCTAGCCAAATGTTTAAGGTTCTTCATGACTTGGCACCAACGAGGCTTTCGAATATCTTTAGGAACACGTGCTCAGCCGACAGTTATCATATAAGGAACGCCGATAACAAGTTGGCCCTTCCATTGCCAAAGACTGAATTTTTAAAGAAGAGTTTCAGCTATAATGGTGCTAGGGTCTGGAATTCCTTACCGAATGAAATACGTAATTGTGAAACTTTGGCTACGTTTGATGAGCTTATTTCAACCTATAGACCAAATATCATATAGTAATCTTTTTCCTAGGGTTATAATTAATCGAATGAATAGCTTTAATCATGGTTGTTACTATATTTAGTATATTTTAATTATTATACTTAGGGTTATATTAAATGCACGAATAGTTTTAATCACAGTTGTTAGTATATTTAGGATATTTTTAATTTTTATACTTAGCTCACGCCCTACGTAATAAAATAAAGTTCTTCTTCTTCTTCTTCTTCTTCTTCTTCTTCTTCTTCTTCTTCTCCTCCTCCTCCTCCTCCTTCTCTCCTCCTCCTCCTCCTCCTCCTCCTCCTCCTTCTTCTTCTTCTTCTTCTCTCTCCTCCTCCTCCTCCTCTCCTCCTCTCTCCTCCTCCTCCTCCTCCTCCTCCTCCTCTCCTCCTCCTTCTTCTTCTTCTTCTTCTTCTTCTTCTTCTTCTTCTTCTTCTCTTCTTCTTTTGTTAGGTAGTTTGACTTGTTATGTGCATTGAAACTATTTGTCTTTTGGTTGTCTGATGGCCAGGAAATGAATGCATCTTGATGTTCAGTCATTGTGTCTTGGAAAAATTGCATTAAAATTTATTTCCCAGAAATAACTTGTAATGTACCACTTCGTAGTACAAGGGCCATTTGTGTAACAGAATAAGAACTTGCTCATGAATTAAACAAACTTATAACAAGAATTCCCGTAACAGTGACCCTTGAAAAGTTGTAAGGATTTTATTCATTTATTTATTTATTTTATTTTATTTTATTTTATTTTATTTTATTTTATTTTACTTTCCTTTTTTTGTGAATAGAAGGCAAGCTTTTGCACCCACTCAAAAAAGGTCGATGATCAACAGCAAAACTCAACCTAGCGCCACAAGGTTTATTTGTATGCTTATGTTTTTATTTTCCTCGTAGGCTGGTCCTTAGGAGACATTACTGTTTGGCAATAAGAATTTGTGATTACCTGAAGATTCCCAAGGGGAGGGTGCTAGTCGCATCCTTGGACACTGGGCCTGCTATAAAGTAAGTATGGCCAGCGGCCACTACTGTTACCGTATTGTAAAGCATTTGGTGTCGTTTTGGCCATGTGTTTTTTCTGCTAGGGACGCAGAATCCGTTCGTGACGAACTTGGACAAACATCTGTAATACACTTATCAATAGGCAGATTTAGCAAAACCAACGAAACGTCAAACGAGAACGCGAAAACACGCGGAAATGACTGAACACGACTTCCGGTGCTCAATTTACCGTTCTACCATTGGTCAAGTCGGTTTATAAATCTGCGCGCGCCGTCGACTCTGTCGTCACGTTGTCTTTGCTAAATATTGCCCAATGTCTTCCACCGGAGAGATGGGTGTTAGGAGGGCTATTCTGCGGTTTGAGGACCCTACTGTCACGGTGGGGGTGGGGGGTTTGAGCCCAATGTTACTAAAGAGAAGATTGATAAAACAAGAAATATTTGAACATGAAGAGGCGTCTTCGTGATGTTTAATAAAACTTCAATTGTTTTCAGTATCCCCATAAGCATGAATCGCAAAATCACAGACCAGGCAAACAAAAAATGCAACGAACGAGGTAGCACCCAGGGTGGGGATTATTTTTTATTATTATTATTTTGATTTTTCTCTTTATTTGCATTACAAAACATTACATTACAAAAACTCGGAAATTACATCCATAAAGCAAACAAATTCACTGTACATATTAAACTAAACTTATCTTTGTCTTTCGGACAAATACAAACACAAAAAGTAATCTATTCCATGAAAAGGACTTTACTTAATGGGTATCACATTGTGTCAGGTTTTACAAGGCCATTGACTATCAGAATAAAAAGGAAAAATAGGTTCGTGAGTTATTGCGCCCTCAGGAGTAAAGGAAATGCTGCACATACGTCTACGGGTGGGGATTTTGACTCTGGGAAAAAATAAAATTCCTCAAGTGGAATAAATTGATTAGTGCATACACGCAGTGCTTCTTGCTGTCGTCTTGTAGTTCGTCCAATATGCATAGCTTGAAATTTTGAAAAAACTGACAAGTTTTTTCAAATTTCAATCCATTTCCATCCTCGTCATATTTGATGGAATACAGGAGTTTATAGTGTCAATGCAGCACTACAGTCTTTGGCAGCAAAACTAGACCATTATTTTAGGGTTTGCACTGATGCATTGGCATTTTTAAGCTTTTTAAAGCGATGGTACAATAGCGTGACAATGCCCCTTTAAGCAGCGGATAAGATCAACAGCATCTGCTGCTCTTTGAACAACTGGGTCCACGTGTTTGCGCGAACTCGTAACAGGCCGGTTGTAGGTTTATAGGCCAAACACGGCTATAATCCCTTTAGCATGGTTATCGTGATGAGTCTGTTTTCGTCTCTGATCCCACACTTTGTTAATTACAATACAATTATGTATTTCATTCCTGCTTGTTCCTCTAAAACACTGCTGACTCTGATTCCAGCTGGACCAGCTATATCATTCAATATACCTCTTTACGAGAATGCACGGTCAATTACGGTCCGTGTGATTTACCTTCAACCAGGTTAATCGTTGTGGGCGCTTGGGAATGAAGAACACGCAATATTTAACGGGTAAACATGAGTTAGAGTCAAAGGAGAATGACCCGCGTACCTGAGTTCGCTTTTCTCGAGGAATTCCCCCTTTATTGTTTAAAAATTTGATTTTTTTTTTCAAACTTGCTTTACTTGCACAACAGGTTCAGCAAGCTAATGTTGATGACGAGGAGATAGCTCGCGCCATCAACTCCAAGCTCGGAGAGACTCCTGGGATATCATATTCGGAGATTGCCTCTAAAGCGGTTGACTGTGGAAGAACACACCTCGCTATAAAGGTCCGTGAACATTGTACGAATATCCATTTCCTTTCAAGTAACGGTCAAATTTCATCCTCAACATATTTAACGGCACTACAACAACTACTTTAATGGGTAAAAAACACAATTACTGGTGACCCAGTAGTTTACATTGAGGCCCTTAAAATATAAAAAATAAAACTACTTAAAAAATTTATACTGAATTCACATTCTAAAAAGTTCTAGTGACTAAGAAATGGTCTAAATTAAAATTATGAGCAACGGTGTCTTTTACCAAGGACCTCTTTAAATTGACTAGTCTTTTTATGTCCTTTGCTTCTTGGCAAAGTGTATTAAAAAGAACTTCTCAGTAGCTTTCATTTAAATGGTAAAACTTCAGGAATTCATCCACAAATACAATGGTTAGAACCACCTTTTGCGGCGTAACCAATAGTGGCAAACGAAACTGAAGTTCTTTGAGTTTCTTATCTGTGGTCACACTTTATGATTCAGTTTATCCTCTAATTCAAAAGCTAGAACCACCTTGTAGAACATAATTAACAGCACCACATTAAAGAATGACTCCTCAGCAGCTTTCGTTTGTATGTGGTCCCTCAGTAAAGTTTTATCTATGGGCTCACGTTTCTCAGACTAGTATGAGCAAGAACTCATGAAGGCACACCTTCATCCACAACTTCGACAAGGGTTACGTAACGTGGTCTTTGAGGAGTCGAGAGGCGTTATGAAAGCAGAGCAATATCAGCTGCATCCGCCAGCACATTGCAAAATGTTTGTTTGTTTCTTAATTCAATTGAGTGTCGTAGAACCAAAACCAAATCAATTACTCCGACCAATCACAACAGAAGAAAGCAGTGCAATGAGCCAATCAGAATACGAAGCAATTACATGTAGCCAGTGCAAAGCACGGGAAAATACGCGCGTGCAAGTCGCGATTGGTTTTTGTTTTGCTTCTCATTGGTTGAGAAAGTGGCACGAGTTTTCCTGGCCAATCACAGAGAGAAGCAATGCAAAACCGAAGCAAAACGTGAATTACTTTCGACACCCAATTGAAAACCGCTCTAATACTAGTTATTCAAGCTTTGTTTCTTTTGCAGCTTCTGGACTATGAAGCAAAGGCCGCTGACCAAGTCCCACTGCTCATGCGCATGAAAAAAGATGACTTGGCACTTGAGAAAGCTATCATGAGCGGAGACACGGATCTAGGTAATCCGTCGGTTTGCCAGATTTTCTGACAATTCTTTAAACCTTGTACTTTGGCGAATAGACCTTTTCAGGGTAAAAATCCTCCAATTTGAAAATGGGGCAAACAGCGCGCGAAATACAGTGTTTGTGTAGGGATTGCGATGTGAAAGCTGAGGGATACAGCTGAACTAAGGTGCTCCCATTGATAGCAGACTGCTTTTTGCATCTGAAGGGGCTACCCTGAGCGGTATAAATCAATAAAGGTTGATCCATCCATCCAAGTAGATTACGAGTAATCTCGTTTTTAATTTTCCATACATTTGTCTGTAATCTCCGCGATGACTGGCGAGAAAAATTTAAAGGTAAATTTATGGAAAATTAAAAATGTGATTACTCGCATTCTAGCTCCGCGGTATCCCTCAGCTTTAAATGGAATAATGTTTGGCCCTCTAAATGACCTTCATCGTTCAAAGTCCAGATACCCAGTATTACAAAGTTATTTGACATCGCAATCTCCATAAAAACACTGTATTTCGCGCGCTGTTTGCCCCATTTTCAAAATGGCGGATTTTACCGAGAAAAGGTCTATTGCAAAAAACACAATTTGTAACTCGAGGAGCTTCTTTCCACACCCATAAAGGATCGAAAATGAGTGTGGCTCGGTTACGAGCGACAGAGAAATATGGAAACCGACTCAGTCTCCACTTCAAACAATGTTTTTACTGTCAGCAGAATTCGCCAACCGGGCTGTTCAGAATGCTACCGTAATAGGATAGTTTCGAATTTTAGGAGAACAAAAGAAGGTCAGTTCAGCAACGGATGTCAGCCAATTCCCAATGGCAACCAACAGAGCTTGTTAAAGGGACTACATCATGGGGATTTGCACTGACCTTGGAGTCGGATTAAAACCAAGTCCAAAAGAAAGGTATATCAAGCTGTTTTCTCAAAGGGAGAGCAAATCATGATGCTTTTCCACGACATAAAAGAGGGACTTGAAAAAGCTGGCCCAATTTTTTGAAGTTGCAGTGGGTCCTTTGCAGGAGTTAAGTCACGTGGTACAAAAACGCCATGCTGGGACGCAAACAACCCACTGGGAATAGTCAAACAAAGAGCTTTCATCATTTCAATTGGTAATATTCTTTGTTTGTCTAGTCCTAGCGCGTTGCTTGCGTCCTAGCATGGCGTTTTTGTACCACGTGACTGACATCCTGCAAAGGGCCCATTCGTTTCAATCCACGCCATCCGTAATCGAAGAAGCTTATTTATAGTTTTGTTAAAATGATAAAGTAATTTTAAACATAACTGAACCATTATTTTTGGCTTTTGTTTGCTCCCAATATATCTTTCCCTGTATGTTACTGTTATTTAAAGTAATATTAAGAATGCCTGACTTGAGCCCCAAAATAACGATTAGCAATTTATGGCAAGAACGAAGGTTCCCTATGAGAATGAAATGTGTCATGTCTTTACCTTCCATCTATGCTGTGCTGTTATTGGGCTGACATTTGGTGGATGCTAACATGACGTGTGTTTTTCAGTTTATATGGTTGTGATGCACTTGAAAGACAGTCTGACCCTTGGAGAGTTCCTGATGGCCATACGTTACCGTCCTGTGGCACTTAGCCTCTACATCAAGGTGAGTCTGAAGAAACAAGAGAAAGGGTAGTTTAGCTTTGTAGTTTGCACTGACTATTTAACGATTAGATTATGAGCTCGAGATTTCTATCGCGTGATATCGAGAGCGAATAATCTAATTGTTTTAGTATAAATCTACTAGTCGTTCAAAACTAAACAAGTAAATTATTCAAATTCCCCTCACAGACTCTTCGAAAACGCGAAGAAGCGGCCGCCATTTTGTTGACAACCGCTACTCACTTGTTGACTTCACACTAGAAGCTAAGTTAATCTCAAGTAGGCACTTGGCTCAAGTGTACATGAAAATCTCAAGTCGCACTTTAAAAAACTTGGCTTCACACCTAATGACAAAGTATATTACCTGAAGCACAGGCTGTCGATCATCTTTCGCCGTAAAATCCGTCCTGCATATCACAAATGCGATTCCTCGCCAGTAAAATCATGAGGCCTTCACAGAGGAATTGAGCCTTTTGTAGTTCCTATATATTTTTTCGCCATTTTTAACTCCAATTGTACTTATTAACGGAGTTGTTGTGGTGCAAAAAATGAACAGGTTGAAAGAGTGGCTGGTTTGCATTAATCGCATTTGGTGTCAGATGTAATGAAAAGCGATGGTATAGGCTGTCTCTGTCAATGAAATTCAAATGAGAGTTTTAGTTCAATCATTTGTATCGACTATTCCTTTCTATGTATTCTTACATAGAATAAATGTTTCATATAGTTCTCCAAACTCCAGCCATCCATATTGAATTTTTCGATCGATCTCAGTAGGCAAGTTGTTTATCCGTCGGTTCATCAGAATCGTGGCACTGCTGCACATCGCTTTCAGTTGGCTTCCATTTCCTATTGGTCAAGTGTGTTCTCAAGTGTGGTGTAGATCATACTTGGCGGCGAACTTCGGCTTCTTTGAACTACGAACGTTTCCGTGGTCACTAAGTAAAGTTCAAGTAAGTACAGTTCACTCCTTCACACTCAAAGTATGTTCCAAGTGCACTTAGATTATACTTACAAGCTCTAGTGTGAAGCCGACAACTATCTATCACAGATTAGTATAAATCTACTAGCGTTCTATCACGAATGCCGTTTTCTGATTGGCTACGCTACTCGCTATCTACTCTGTGATAGATAGTGAGTAGCGGCTGTCAACAAAATGGTGCCCGCTTGTTCGCGTTTTCGAAGTGTCTGTGAGGAGAATTTTGATAATTTACTTGTTTAGTTTTGAACGACTAGTAGATTTATACTAAAACAATTAGATTATTCGCTCTCGATTTCTATGCGTGATAGCTGATTCGGGCTGCGTCCTCATTAGCTATCACGCGATAGAAATCTCGAGCTCATAATCTAATTGTTAAATAGATAGCGAGTAGCGTAGCCAATCAGAGAACGGCATTCGTGATAGAATGCTGGTAGATTTATACTACACTGTAAAGAGCGATAGTGCTATTGAGTGTCGTAAAATCAAAGTAGTTCCTCTGACCAAAGGCACGGCAAACTCAAACAGCGTAATTGACCAATCAGAATACGAAGCAATTTCATGTAGCAGAAGCAAAGCGCGTGAAAATGTGCGCGTGCAAGTCGCGATTGTTTTTCATTTGCTTCTCGTTGGTTGAGAAAATGGCGCGAATTTTCCTGGCCAATCACAGAGCGAAGCGATGCAAAACCAAAGCAAACGCAATTTCTTTCGATGCTCAGTTGAAAACCGCTTTATTAAACGATGCCGTCATTACAAACGACTACCAGGGGTTGACGTTGTTGACTGATTTCCTAGCTCGAATGCCGATGTCTAGCATTTGAGGACGTCTGCAACGACAAGTTGAAAAAGTCACAGAGAATCTCCGTTAATTATCCCATTGGTTGACGCGCTACAGATTTGATAAGGTGTGGTTGCTTTACTGAGGGAAACGATAGCGCGCGCCTGGAAAACTCAGCTTAACTGAACAAGCCAACTAATCAAAAAATACACCACGTTTACCTAATTCCTTTGTTAACAGTGGGGCTCTGAGTTATGCTAAAATCCCAGGGGGGGCGGGTTCGGGTATGGAAGGGGAGGGGTTGTTCGTCGTCTCACTTAGAGGTGTAAATTTCGGAGTTTGATCTCACTTAGGGTGTTCTGGGAAAAACGCCGTTATATTTAGTTGTGAAGATCTCGTTTAGAGTTGCACGCGAAGAATATAAATATATATATTTAATATGTATATTTTTAAATCGTTTTAGGAGTCAAAAACGAAAAGCTTGGGCCACGCCCAGATTGGTCTCTTTTAGGGGTTTAATTTAACATTTCCGACAAGCAACCCCCTTGGAGTCAAGATTAGCTACATAGAATATTAGTTATCAACGCAATAAGCAATTTCCGAATTGCCTCGAAATTCTCCACGAAAGTGAGCCGTAGTGTACACTCTCTCTCTCTGGTGAATATGAGTTTTCGTTCCCATGCATATAAAACTAATTACCGTATGAAAAACTTTGCACCGGACTCGATTTGAAGAAGAGGCTGAACTGAACCGGGAAAAGGCTTGCTAAAGTAACGCAATCCATGACCTCTGCGATAACAGTGCAGTACTTTACCTACTGAGCTAATGAATCTACTGGCTTTCTGTTCCCATTTTGCGTCCACAACTACAGTGATTTCCATGTATGTAAAGATTTGGATTCCGGTCCTTACAAAGAGCGACTAACGCGCGACGAGCAATAAATATAATTGTTTCCCGTTGCCTTGTATTAACTACCATATAAGATTATTTTTGCCGCTAAACTGTGATTTAAATTACCACTTTTTTCTTGTAGTACTGTAAGGATCAAGATCGCCGCACACTCGTGGACCTGTTTTATCAGGATGATCAGTTTCTAAACAGTGGAAACGCGTTTGTACAAGACAGCTACAACGAGAAGGTATCAGTATCAAAATTCTCCTTACCTGTGTCCGTGTAGTTCTTATTTATCATCTAGGAGAATTAGGAGACTGCACGGCAATCACAAGTATTATAGTAAAATAAACAAAATTACTCAACTCTGATTGGTTGAGAGTAGTATAATAAATCCCAAATTATACTTAACATTTATCCCGTGAAATCGGGCCGAATATCGCCCGTTATTACATTGTGACGAGGCCGTAGGCCGAGTTGGATGAAATCCGGCGATATTCCGGCATGATTGAGCAGGATAATTTTTTTATTACTCAACGCGTTAATGACAAAGCAAAATTTTCTACGTTTATTCCAAAAACAGCTGGAAAAGCCGCCATGTCAATCCGCGACACAACGAACTATTACGTATATCTCAGGATATCTGTTGAGTACACGCGACGAATATTGAGCGCGCTGTGACCATATTTGGACATTGTCATAACTTGTTGAATAATAATCCGTATTATGCTTCCATGTCCAAACCAATCGTTCCTTTTTTGCCTGACGGGCGTTTTGTGGAAACTCATCTTTTTGTTGCTCCAATTTAGACGCTAGAGGCCAAATTCAAAACATTGTCCAAAGCACAGATGTCTTACCAGCAAGGAAGCTTCCAGTTTTATGCCAAGGTATGCGGGATCACACTTCACGTCAACATCAACGCCAACACGATAAACACTCTGTATCCTTCTTTACTTTTTCTCAACAGAATTAACAAGTAAATGGGAACCACGCAGGATATTTCTTGCGTTTGTCGTCAACGCTTAATTGCAAACTTCCCAGCTTCACATAAGTAGCCCGTCAACAGGCTCCCTTATTGGGGGACTGGGCGCGAGAAAATTCGGTTAACTGAGCTCCAGGCCTCGCTCGGTGCGCCGCTCTCTTCTGTTGTCCAGTACCCTACAGTACCCTACCTGTTCACTCGGTAACATAGGACCAGCAAATACAAGAAAATTCCGGTCACGGTTTTTCGCTGAACGCGATCGTAATTCTCTCTATTTCTTAACAAAACCAAAGAGGAAATGGAATCAAGAGCTATTTTAGAGGTCCTACACCGCAGAATCACTTCACTAAAGATCACCTTGTCACATCTCGCTCGTTTTATTGTTTTTTCTCCTTTCAGGCTACGGAAGAACAAATTAAGCTAATGGAGTATCAGGTTAAATTGGAGGAAAAGTACAGAAAAACGTTTCTAGATCTCTCGTTGAGTGACACCATTTATCAGGTAAGAATGACAAATGCTCATAACCCCAAACTACTTTATTTCGCTAATGTAGTACTTTGTAAATATCCAAAAAACATTGACTTTTTTTTTATGGGCGTCAAAACTTATGATAAACAAAGCATCATTTGGTACACGACCGAGTCAGAAGGGGCCTGGGTCCATTCCTGATTTGACGTCACAAACTGCTTTGCATACATGTTTACAAAGACTTCCCGCGATGCAAAGTAGTTTGTGACGTCAAATAAGGAATGGACCCATGCCCCTCACTAACTCTATCGTGTGACAGGTGATGGCTGGATTTCATAACTTTTGCAGCCTATAAAAAGTCAAGATAGGAGGTGCAAATAGGAGCAATGCGTTTTGAACAGATGGGGTTAGGGTGAGTTTGGATGGGGTTAGGGTGGGGTTGGGTGGGGTTAGGGTGAGTTTAGATGGGGTTAGGGTGGGGTTGGGTGTGGTTAGGGTAGGTTTAGGTGGGGTTAGGGTGGGGTTAGGTGGTTTTGGGGTTAGTTGCACTTTAAAATACAAAACGTTGTTTAATTTCAGTAGAACGTAGTCGTTTCAGTTGCGAGAAGAGCTAAGTGGGTATTTCTCTTTACAGTGCGTGCTGGAAGGCGACAAGAAAGTGGCCGAGCAACTGAAGAAGGAGTTTAAGGTGCCAGATAAGAGGTTCGTGACACCGTCATCATGATAATTTAATGAGCTGTGTGTTCAATGTTCAACGACAGCTTCAACATCGACTGCTACAGCAACAAGCAGCTAGAAGTAATAGCAACAACATCTCTATCCAACAGAAACAGTGATAAATGCCAATATCAACAACAACAAATGTTTATTTATACGTGGTTGATTAAGAACAGCAAAGCTGATGTGGTCGTGTCATACTAAAAGATAGTTATGTAGAGAATTTTAAAACTATACCCATAAATTAGAATTACAACAGTGTGATCGAACAAGGTAAAATCGTCTAGTACATTAGACTAAATTAAATTACGTTTAAAACTATTAACGTAACATTTTTCTACCCTATTGTTATTGTTACCCAAAAACTTTCATAAAATGGCGCCAGGGTATGCGGATAATGGCAACAACGACAACGTCAATGGTTACTTCAACCATTTAAGCTATGAGAGTGGCCTGTGTCTAAATCACCGCGAAAAATTTCTTCTTAATCCAACACAAAAATCAAGACGCTAAAGGAAAATCACCAAAGGTGAAATATGATTTTAGAGAAATTCTCCCAACTGGGGCCATACGAAATGTAGAGAGGACAGTAATGAGAATATGCAAGTTGATATCAGGATTTGAAGGGTTAACAATCCTGCATTAAATAAAAGACAACACAAGGAGGACCGCAGCTCGTGCGGAATGTACAAACGAGAGCGTTACCGTTTGGTGGAGCTATTTACACATATCTTTCTTAGGGAACTCTTCTCTCAGCAGCTGCGTAATTAAGGTTGGGAGCGGTTTTCATCTTAGTGTGGAAAGTAATTATTGGTTGCTTTGGTTTTGTTTAGTTCGCTCTCTGATCGGTTTGAAAAATTCTCACCACCTTCCCAACCAATGAGGAAATTGCAACTTGCACGCGCGCATTTTCCCGCGCTTTTCGCCGGCTGCATGTCATTGCTTCGACTGTGATTGGCTCGTTGTTCCGTGATTGGCTAGAGTTGCAGTTTTTGAAAACCGTTCTAACGTTCTTTTCTCTTTAGATTCTACTGGTTGAAAGTGAGAGCCCTAGCGGAGAGTCACAATTGGCTGGAGCTGGACAAATTTTCCAAAGCGCGCAAATCCCTAATAGGATACGAGGTAACTTTGTTTTCATTTTTGTCATTGCCAGGGTATCAACCTCACTAATATTTATAATAGAGGCACTGGTTACGAAGCCTAGGGCCATACGTACCTGGACATTTTCTTTGCCTCGTGTGGTTCCCTGTTTCCCTTTACTAGGGCTAACGCCCAGTGGGTTATTCATGGGTTTAAGTAGCACTTTAATTTACACTTCAGAGTTAATTCTCTGTTCCACTATTTGAGTTCCTAGTGCTACGCGGCACAACATTCATATGTACCCTTACTTTCTCTTTGCCGCGATTCACCATCTAAAATCGTCCCCGACTTTCTCTGTGCGACCTTGTAGCTCAGTCGGCAGAGTAACGGTAGATCTAATCCGGAGGTTG
>JAEMWC010001385.1:95000-105000 GCA_016490735.1 Pachyseris speciosa | reverse complement strand
CTTTTTGTCAAGCACGTAGCCGCTGTAAATAGAATTTCCTTATAAATACGAAGCGCGTAGTTCAAAGAATGAACATCATGAATGATAGAGGCATTGTCGAAACGTTCGTAAACCGGCATCATCCCGTTTAATGATGACAATGATAGATTCTTTACTTAGGTTTACTACTCCGCATGACCAAACATTCACTGTCTGTTATTACTCGGGCTGCCCGCGTCTCGCGCGGCGCCCGGGTCTAAGATTACCGACGGTTCTTCTTTTTCGTCGTCGATTATCTTCCACAAAGCTCACTTCCGGCGTTTCTGCGCAAGTGCTAACTATTTTTAACAGAGTGATGCCTGTTGTCACGTATCGGAAAATGTCGATTCACCTTGTGTCTTTTGAAGTCTGAACAAACAATATGTTAAGAGAAGTGTCTATGCGAATGTTTGCAAGTTCAACGGCGAGAAGAAAGCTTTTAACATGAGTAAACTTAACTCCAGATGGACTCTGCCGTGTTTCCTCAGACTGCGAGTAGTCTCTAATTTTGGCGATGGATTGTGGGGCGGGCGAAAGACACGTGCGCGCGCGAAGTTTCGAGTAGACGCGACGCGAGGGGAGCGCCAAAAATTAGAGACTACAGACAAAGGGAGTTTGGCCTTTCGCGGCCGAGTGATTCGGAAGTGTCAATCTCATATCAACAGCAAGAATGATGCCTGTTGTCACGTATCGGAAAACGTCGATTCACCTTGTGTCTTTGAAGTCTGAACAACTAATATGTTAAGAGAAGTGTCTATACGAATGTTTGCAAGTTCAACAGCGAGAAGAAAGCTTTTAACATGACCAAAATTTAACTCCAGATGGACTGCCGTGTTCCCTGTATCCGCTCCATTGAGATGTACATTTTGTTGAATAATAATAATAATAATAATAATAATAATCACTTTATTTAAGTCTCAAATGTATTTAGCCGAGCACAGATGCTCTACTAATTGGGGAGACTAAATCAAATCAACTCTAAATAAATCAAATGAAATCAAATGTTGGTTTTGGAGGAGAGGGGAAAACCGGAGTACCCGGAGAAAAACCTCTCGGAGCAGAGTAGAGAACCAAGAAACTCAGCCCACTTATGACGCCGAGTCCGGGAATCGAACCCGGGACACATTGGTGGAAGGCGAGCGCTCTCACCACTGCGCCAACTCTAATAACTCAAGTACGGGATATAACACACCCCTGAGTCTGACCTGAGACTTTGACAGGTTGTTTATTACTCGGGCTGCCCGCGTCTCGCGCGGCGCCCGGGTCTAAGATTACCGACGGTTCTTCTTTTTCGTCGTCGATTATCTTCCACAAAGCTCACTTCCGGCGTTTCTGCGCAAGTGCTAACTATTTTTAACAGAGTGATGCCTGTTGTCACGTATCGGAAAATGTCGATTCACCTTGTGTCTTTTGAAGTCTGAACAAACAATATGTTAAGAGAAGTGTCTATGCGAATGATTGCAAGTTCAACGGCGAGAAGAAAGCTTTTAACATGAGTAAACTTAACTCCAGATGGACTGCCGTGTTTCCTCGTGAGTAGTCTCTAATTTTGGCGATGGATTGTGGGGCGGACGAGACACGTGCGCGCGCGAAGTTGCGAGGAGACGCGACGCGAGGGGAGCGCCAAAAATTAGAGACTACAGACAAAGGGAGTTTGACCTTTCACGGCCGTGTGATTCGGAAGTGTAAATCTCATATCAACAGCAAGAATGATGCCTGTTGTCACGTATCGGAAAACGTCGATTCACCTTGTGTCTTTGAAGTCTGAACAACTAACATGTTAAGTGTCTATACGAATGTTTGCAAGTTCAACAGCGAGAAGAAAGCTTTTAATATGACCAAAATTTAACTCCAGATGGATTGCCGTGTTCCCCGTATCCGCTCCACTGAGATGTACATTTTGTTGAATAACTCAAGTACGGGATATCATACACCCCTGAGACTTTGACAGGTAGTTTATTTACTATTTCCCACAAGATCTCAATTTCTGGACTTTAATTTTTGAATGATAAGCGATTAGTTTTTACAAATGTACTAGCGTCACTTGAAACTGTCCAGAAACGTTCCTTTCTTGTGTTTCAAATGACCCTGGATTGACGTATTTGTAAACAGTCACTCTGCTAATTAATTTTCTACTAACATTTCACCGAGACTCCATTAACGTTTATGCGAAAAAATCCTACATCGCTCGATAAGCGTTTCCTTTCTCAAACAATTATCCATCGAAGCGAAAACAAGTGTGCTTAGTTTGTTTTTGGAATCAATACACTATTTTTATCACCTTGCAAAACGATAAACCTCTGTCAGGGCACCCAACGAGCCAAGTCAACCAAAAGCTGAAGAAAGGCATTTTTAAGTACCTTGTGATGTTTGAAGTCTATTTAAAGTGATGTTTTCATGAGCTAAAAGAAGTTCATCTGTTCGGATTCCCTAGCTGAAAGTTTAATTGCCCGAAAATGTTAGGGAACAAAATCTTACTTTGAGAAAATGCAAGCTGAAATTAACTTTTTACGAACTTTCTAGGTAACTATTTCCTTTCCGAAAATGCTAGCTGACGTTTTTGACTGCCAAAAAGAGCAATTACCAGCTGAATTACGACCTTTCCGAAAACCTGAGGGGCTATGATTTCCCAATTTCGAATCTTTTAGGCCACGTTTTAGTTACGAAAATCTGAGTGCACTCTTTAATCGACACCGAAAGCCCAAGGCGATTTACCCTCTACCGAACAGATATCTACCGAAACTTGTCGTTGGGTGCCCCTGCTCTGTGGCCTAAAGGTCATTGTTCCTGCCTGTGACGCAGCTAAACCGGGTTCGATGTCCTTTAGTGGTATATATCACGGGCTTTATTTTTTCTGTTTCTCTTTTTCTTGTTCTTGTAGAAATATTTTTTACAAGTGTTATAATCATTGTTCTCAATGGCTGAGCTGTATTTTAGAGGAATATATGTTGATAAGGGTCTAAAGAAATAGACTCCAACACAAGCTAAACACAATGCGTCCGGTGTGAGAAAGACAGACTTCCCTCTATTCTTTTGTTTAGCGCTAAGTTAGGGATACAATACTGTTTCAGTTTGCAAGCCCGAGTTTAGGCTAATTTAGCCTCTTGTTAAAAGTTTCTTCCCTGCACAAAAATATGCACATGCTTAGCATGATCGCTCGGTTGAAGGCATACCCTGCTACGGCACAGAAGACTTTTAATTTGTTGGGTCAGTGAGTTTACGTTCCTTACAATAATGCACGTGCGTCATCCAACAATTTAGTGCAGAGCAGAAATACACGCACAATATCTCCGTGAGACGCCATAATCTGTTACGGGTCACAACACTTTTTACACGTTAGGTCACTAATAAGCTTATAATGAGGCACTAGCGTCATCCTGTTTTCTTTGTTAACCAAAGAAAGCGGACCAGTTCATCTCTTTTTCGACCTGAAAGTGGGCGACTGAGTTGACTAATACTGATGACTCACTAACTTGCAACAGTTTCTGGCATATTTACTCAATGTACAATTTTGTGTTGAGTGAACTGTGACAAGTCGGCTAACTGTCAAATGTCTGACCGAAACATGGCGACAAATATTGGTAGTCCACGCGAGTTAGAAGCCTCAAGTGTGTAATCAATCAAAGCAAGGAAACCACTGGCTCACTTTGTTTTCTGGATAAGTCCACAGAAAGGAAAGATTTGATGGATAATTATTTGTCACAACAACTTCTTTTCAGCAGTAAAAACCTGCAAAATATATTGGTTGAACGCAAAATCTGTTACGGGTCACAAGACTTTCGCTAGTTGGGTCACAAATGGCTTTTTAATTATGATATTTTGGCACCCTGTTTTGCTTTTGAAACAAAGAAATTTATTCAGTTCTTTAAAGAAAAAAACAAGGTGTTAGCACTGATAGAAAGCTTGGGAAAATTTGTTATGTTACTCTCTCTATTCTTCGATCATGTGAGGAATAGGCGCGCGAGTTTGAAAACTTTCGCGCGGAAGTATGTAGTAAACTGGCGGTTGATTATATTGGTCTCGGAAGGAATGTTTACAAGCTTGTTAAGCATGTTTATTGAGAAATATATCCCAGTAACGATACAAAACTTCACACGAGAAAAAGTTTATGTAACAATTCTTTTTAACGGACTCATCTAAAAACATAGATGATCAGCCAATATATCAAACGTAAGGCGCTGCACTCTGGTTCTCGCTCTTGAATGAGATAAATTCTTCCCATATAAAACGTTAACGTAAATGCCAACTCATATGGCTGACGCACTGGACTATAACCCTAAATTCTTTGTTTTGAAATGTAATTTTGACGGGCAGCCGTTTGTTGAATTTTTTTTCCTGCATAGCAAACAACGCCCTCGCTGGTTAATAGCTTTATAGTTCATAAGCAGTAGCAGTGTGAATTTTGGCTCTGTTAGCGGTCATGTCTTCGATAGTAACTGCCGTGTTTAAAGCCACTATCGGCTTACTCGTAAATAAAGGAAGAGACAAAGCAGCCGAGAAATTAAAAGACGGCGATGTAACAGACCAGAGATTCCGGGATTGATCGTACGTGAGATCGACGATATAAAGACGAAGTTGGACGGGTTAGCAAGAAAAGATTTGTTAGCAAGCATCAGTTTCTTTAAGGAAGGAATCGAGTTATTGTATGAAGTGTTTAAGAAGGCAAGGTTGGCCAGACGCGAGTACGGTGACGTATCAGCTGGAACAGCTAGTGGCGAGGCAGTTGCCCTCGCTCAGGGAATGAGAAAATTGGAGCTGACAGGCCTGGATGAATCCACTTGCAGGGCGCTTGTCAATGCAAAAGACAGATTCAAAGATGCTCGCAGGAAAGCGACAGAGGCCTTCGCTAATGAAGCTTTGAAACTTTCTGATCGCGTACTTGCTATGCAATATCGAGTGATGGCGACAATACTGGCGACAGTAGACAATCCCGAAGACGCAATAGCAGCGTGTAGAGTGTGTATTGAAGAGCTACACAGCCTGTCAGCTGTTAAGGAATATTTCTCTGTCGAGCTCAAGAAAGGCTTCTTGGCTCTGATCAGTAAAGAAGAACGAAGAGCACTCATTTCTTCCGTTTGTCATGTTAATCGCGTTGTTTATGACGTCACGCTAATGGTCGCCAGACACGGAGAGGTATTGATGATGCCAGGCATCGAAACCGGAGAACAAAAGGTCTATCCACTCCGTGATACAAGAGTGTCCAAAGTACTCCGTAAAGTTGGTATGGGGCACTGCTGTATCACACCATGGTCATTTGGTCAGGAGGGTGAAGAGGGACACAAGCTGGAGAAGCCACGGGGTATCTATACAAACAAGGATGGACAGTTTGTTATAGCAGACAATGGCGATGAAACTGTCAAGGTGTTTGACAGCAGCGGACATTTTATTCTAATGATCAGTCCAAACGCTGACGATGATGAAACAAAGTTAGTCAGTGTTTGCGATGTCGCCACTGACGAGGAGGACAATATTTATGCACTGGTCAGGCTGACGGAGACTGGGTCCGAGACAGAAGAGACAAGGTTGACTGTTCATGTGCTGGTTTTCAACAGCGCTGGGAAACAGCTGCGAAAGTTTCCTGTGAAGTGGAGCGGGTACTGGGGCAGACTGACGGTAAGCAGGAGTAAAGTGCTGGTGACATTGCGCAGAGGGGTTGCTGTCTATGAACTTGCTGGAGGATTTGTTCGTAGCATTGGGGAGGAGGAGTTGAAGGATGCAAGAGATATCACTGCTGGTCCTGATGGCCGGGTACTGGTACTGGACAGGGATGATCAGTGCATCGACGTATTCACCGAGGATGGTCAGCAGCTGAATAAATTCAGTGTTCAGACCGAAGAAGCTGACTATTATCGTGTTGCCTGCCACCCAGGAGGTGAACAAGTCGTCGTCGCTGGTAGAGAACGAGGAACAGACCACCTGTGTGTGACAATATACACTAAAGATGGCGAGTGTCAGCAGCGAACAGTGAAACTCGACCAAAGAGTTTCAATGATGGGAGGGATTGCGGTGAGCATGGAAGGTAGCATTTGTGTCACGGATAGGTATGAAGGAAAAGTTATTGTGCTGTGAAACTATTTAGGAACACAGCTCAACATTTTTAATGAATACTTTCATAATTGCAAAATAAGTTAGGGATATCAGAAAATTCATAATCTTAAATAACATAGAAAGTGTAGGTGTTTGTCTTTTGGGGTCCCAAGTGTTTTCATCATGCGAGCAGTTTTATATCAGTCTTAAATATAAGATACTTACAGCTTACAGGCAAAATATCCATTAGTGTAGTGTTTTTGCAAAGGAATTGCTATTTTAGAGCCTTACCACTGTTTTGTTTTTTTATTATTTACCAATGCATTTGAGCTGGTGATGCTTGTACAAATATTATTTTAATTTTTCTGCTGTTTTGTTCTTCATTTGACTGATTAATTCATTATCAGCTCACATGATTTGTGTGACCTTAGCCAAGAAAAGCTGTATTCTTCTCAAACCATTTCAAGTGTTTCTGTAATGTTGTTTTTTTGCTACCAAATAACAATGCTGCTGTAATATTCAGAGAACTGAAGAAAACCTTGTAAACAATCTTTTGTTCTATTTGATCACTCTATGGAGCTGTATCTATGTCTTGTTTACTGTTATGAGGTAAAGGAAATTGAAATTTAACTTTTTCAAACTCTTTGAATCTTATATTGTGAGTGAAATATTTTTGATAGGCCAATTTTTCACCAGCTAATAAATAAAATGATTAAATGAACGTTCTAAGAAATGCTAAGTTTAAATAATAGTAAACAAACTGTTGATTTACTGGGAACATTTTGCATGTTATATGTATAAATATTTCTTTGACAGACTAGTTTTCTACCAGGTGATAAGTTAAGCATTGAGAAAGTGTCAAGGGTGCTAGATAAACTTACATGTAATATTATGAAATAGTTAATAATTGATTATGAAGTTTTGACATTAAGAAGTACAGGAAGGTGAACAGCTTGCTTACTGGAGGCAACTGGTCTGTAGAAAACGCCTTCAAATTACAAAACAGTAGCAAAGCTGAAAGATAGTTTTGAGCGATATAATTGAAGGCCTCGGAGCATAACCATCCTATGTCGAATTTTGGGTTGTTTTTCGATTTTGCCTGGATTTGCCCGAATTGTTGCATGTAAACTGCAATTCGATTGAAAGAAGATGTAATGCAACTTGCAAACCACTCCCATGGAAGGTTGGTTTCTTGGTGTACGTAAGAAAAATGCATTTCTGGATTCTGGATGAATCAGTCAAAAAAATACCATACAATGTGTTTCCATCGAATTGCAGTTCACATGCAGAAATTCAGACAAATCCAAGCAAAATCGAAAAACGACTCAAAATTCGAAATAGGATGGTTATGCTCCGAGGCCTTCAATTGTAACATAGTATAGTAATCATTTGATGAATTGTTTTTTATTTCCATGTTGGTTGTGATACAGTGTATTTTCAAAACAATTGATGGGAGTTAATGCATGTGAATCAAGTATGTTATACTTCATTAACATTTAATTTCATTAATAACATTTTATAGGTAGTGACTGGTGCTTTTAATGAAATATACTCTGTAGGGAAGAAATCATTGGCTGAAGAACTGTGAGACCATGCAGTGATCTCATTTTTCTTGAAAGAAGGATCACACAGTTATTTCTGTGTGTGGTGTAATTGCCAGCCGTAATTAAGTAATGTTTTCAAGTACTTTACGACAGTACTGTCATATTTGTACCAAGCTATATATGCAAAGAGTGTAATAAATGGGTTTAACTCTGCATAATTTTCTCGTTTGATTTTTTTATATAACTTGGTGTCAATTTTTTCAAATGAGTTTGGGAAAACTCGTGTAATATAAGTGTTTGTTTGAGGTCTGATTAGCACTCAAATTCTCCCAAACCTTAATCTTGCACAAGCCCCAGGTGGTGGAATAGAGTAGGTTTGCTGAGCTGTGGTTTGTCTCAAGACATATCTCAGGATTGGGTGGAATCTGGGTGATGGGCTGATTACCAGTCCCCAGTGATCCTTTGGTGGCCATGAAAACCTGGAAAGCAGCTGTGTGCACCTCTGTGGCACGGAGGACTGAGGTACATGATTTTCAGAATTACCGATAATTGTCAAAATGGTAGTAGTTCTTAAAAGTGTGTTTGAGGACTATTCTTAACCCATTGACTACCGCAGGTTTTTACATTTTCGGAGTGATTTTCCACCTATAAACGATGAATAGCAATTCGTGACTCTTTATTTGAACTACCAGGGAAAAGTGGTGCTGTCCTAAGCCACTGGAGGCTCAAGGTTTCTGAAAACGTCATTTTGACGTAGCTATTTTTTATCCGTGAAGCGACAACAATGGCCCAAGTTGGGTTTGCTTGCGATTTCTGCTAAATTTACAGCCATTTTTCATCTTTAGCGGCTGCCTGATGAGCATCATTAAGCGTGACGGTAGCTAAGAGTCCACTTTCTCAAAGAATCGAGGTGTACTTTGTTGTTGAATTTGGCTTGTTACTCGACGAACTGGGAATTTGGCCGGTTGAACACTTAGTACCTTTGGGACTCGACTATTGATGAATTTCTCGACCTACCGCCACATATTTTGGAATTTCTGTGTACTGAAGATGACTACGAGCAGGAAATTTTGGCGGTAGGTCGGAGTGGCTATGTGAAAGAATTGGGGGAAGGAACGGGCGCTGTCAAAAATTCTCGTTAGTTCCCAGCATGCAATGCGCTCAAGATGTTGAAAATGTCGGGAAGGCCCGCATGCACTGGAACAAAAGGCTGTATCTACGCTCGGGAGAAGAATATGAACAAAAAAAGTCTTAGCTAGAAAAAGGACTGAATTTTGTTATGATGGTTGAATTTTGGTTTTTGGACGATGATTTCCCTAAAAAACATGAAGGCAAAAAGGGGCATTTTTGTTGTTTCTCTTTGACGTTAAAAACGGCCAGTTTCGTTCTTGTCCAAACTCAAAAGGCCGTATTTGGTAAAAGTCGCTACGTTTCTTGCATTTATTGGATATCCAAATTTAAAGGGCATTCCATTTCGTGCTCACAACTAACAGTTAAGGCAATATTCGTGCGATTGAGAAAGTTGCAATGTTTTGAAGCATGGGAGTTTTTTACGGCCGGTTTTGGCCGGCACGGGTGCCAATGGGTTAAAATAAAATGTAAAAATCTATGAACATTTGATCATGTTCACTGTGAGTGGAACCCCACTTTATGGACAGCTTAATAAATACACCTGCTTATTGTGGAAGTTTTGTTTGTCTTGACAAATAGCTCACATATTTTGTCTTGCATTAATATTGCCAAAGGTCAGTACGGACAATGGACACTTCATTGACATGAGTGGCACACTTTCATACAAAGTTAATAATGCTACAATCCAATACACACACTGGTTATCTGTGTACTGTTATTGTACATGTACTTTCATTTGGCACAAGTATGTGCTAATTGAAGATAACCCTGCCTAAATATGAAAGGAAACCAGAAATACCAGTGCAGAGCAAAGACATGTAGTATTAAATGGAATGACCGATGAAAAACCTGTTGTGTTTGAAATGTTAAAAGAACTTTAATTTTTGTAGAAGGTGAAACCACCTTATGCTTCTAAGACATGGCAATAGTGAAGTGCCTAAATGAAGATTTTGTCCTTGGACTAAAACTGTTTGAAAGGCCAGTTGATTAGCACAGTTAAAAAGATGAAAGGAATCTACCAATCAAAAATTAATATTTAAATGATTTTATCCACAGACTCAAAAGTGAAAACCACCTTGCACAGCATGATAAAATTATCAGTAAATTTTATTCAAGCACTCAAAGAAGAGGAACAGCCTTACAGACCATAATAAACAGTATGACACAAATAACTGATCAGATGGTTTCATTTAAAAATGAATTTAGCCAAAGAAATTGTACAAATTTACGTGGCTTAAGCCGCATAAATTTAGCAATAGACATTAAAAAATAAATTGGAT
>JAEMWC010001385.1:50000-92500 GCA_016490735.1 Pachyseris speciosa | reverse complement strand
TCATTATAATTATAGTTCAGTATGAGAAATGCAATTGATGCTCATTTTCAAACAAACCCCATAATAATTATTATTGTATTGAGGGTGTGGCTGCCACTCTCTTTCTCTCCAGAGGTACCAGTTATCATAAAACCCTACAGAGACTATAGAACAGGTATCTGACCGAACAACAAGAAACCCACAACAATTAAACATTCCTTTTGTTTAAGACTGCTGCTGGCCAGAGATCATTTCCCTGTAGGGCAGTGAACTAATATGGAATTAATTAGATAAGGAATACACTGTAGGCCATTTCTGAATTACCTATTGGCTCTTCTTCAAAGTGAGTCCTAGTGCTCATCTTTTCATATGAAAATTAGTTTCCATTCACATGCAATCATGTTCACACAAATGGTAGTGTAGCAGGCCGTCCCTCTTTCCTTTTCTCCTTCTTTATAAACACTCTAAAAATCACCCCAAAATTCTGAGATATTTATGGGGTTATGTGCTACAAACCTATGATGGTTTTTTTGGATTGCACGAAATCTCAAGAAAATGATAAGGATATAAGGTCAAAAAGTGACAAAAACGTAGCATTCAGGTAGACTTGGCATTTGCAGAATGCAATAAATTCTACATTTGTCAACGTTCCGAGATACAGCGTGCCGCATGAATTTTACCATCTTTCTTGCAGCGCTAGTGGCCACCTCACATCACAAGTGTCTAATTTGAACTTGTGAAAATTCAAGATCTTGGTCTAAAGAAGGAGTGGCAATCATAGGGGCAATCTGCAACTGTTTTATATTTTAATTTGTCATCTTTCTTAAATTTTCAGCTGCCGTCGAACAAGTGTTTAAAATTGGCTCCATGGAGCCTGGTGCTATGCTGTTTGACGCTTCCAAAGAATTTGAGGCAAGCTACGTTTCTTTGTTTTTATTCTCACTATCTTTGTTACAATCGAGAAGTGTTTATTTTTACGACTCTTTTTGGACAGTCATTTTTTACTTTTGGTGTCATTTTCTTCTGGGTTTTTTTTTTAATCATGGCTAAAAGGAAAAGCAACCTGTACTAAAAGGGACTCTGAAGAAGCGTTATTGATCGAGAGCCAGTGATTTGAATAAACGTTTGAAAGTAGATGTTAAGGAAACAACATCCTTTGCTCTTCCGTTGACCTCGCTGCTTAGGGCAGGCCGCTCATAAAATAGCATGTTAGCACATGTTTTATCTTGAACCAAAAACCACCAATCAAAAAGTTGTATTCGAACATGGTAACCACAACTGGATAATAATAATAGGGGTCACCGAGTTCATCTTTGATTTCCATCGTTAGGGGTTTTTGTAAAGAGGTTATCCGGCTGCTGGGGTAACCGATTGTCTCAAGAAAATGCCCATTTTTTGTTAGCCAGTGACTGGATATTTGTTAGATACCATCAAGGTGGTATCATGTGGTAAAGAGTGCTATCATTGATTCATCAGAGTGCTGGACACCAATATGCACCACCAGAAGCGACACAGGTGGAAAATGGTTAATAGTGGAGATACAGCTGTAACCTCCTGATTTTTTGGAGCTAGATATGTCCAACGCATTTTATGAAATCTGACTTGACGTTTCGTATGTCCCAACATACATTTTCAAAAGTAACCGTTATGAGATGAAACACTATCTATATTTAAAAAGAAATTGCGAGTGATCTGGGTAACACTAAAAATAGCAGTGACACGTTAATAAAGTGACAGCTTGTCACTGGTGAGATTAGCATTCAACGCCGGGTTCAATTCTTGTATAAACAAGGTTTCTTTTATCTTACAATGGTAATCAGTTTTTCCTGACGCGAGGATTTCAAAATGATCCCATTTCATATTATGTCCAGTAGTCATAACATGATTGGCAATAGCTGATGTGTGTTCAAGTTTGGAACACAAGCTTGAACACACAACGGTTACACTGATCAGTTGGTTTCTCGTGAATGTTTCTATCCACAGACTCCTTCACCTATACATTATCACCACATTAGCTGATTAACTGATTCATGAAGTTTTGGAATAGTGATGGAATTAAAATGAACTGAGTTGTAAATAATAATAATAATAATAATTATTATTATTATTATTATTATTATTATTATTATTATTATTATTATTATCACTTTATTAAAGTCTCAAATGTATTTAGCCGAGCACAGATGCTCTACTAATTGGGGAGACTAAATCAAATCAACCCTAAATAAATCAAATCAAATCAAATGTTGGTTTTTGGGGAGAGGGGAAAACCGGAGTACCCGGCGAAAAACCTCTCGGAGCAGAGTAGAGAACCAACAAACTCAGCCCACTTATGACTCCGAGTCCGGGAATCGAACCCGGGACACATTGGTGGGAGGCGAGCGCTCTCACCACTACGCCAACTCTTCTCCTCAGTTACCCGTTCAAAAGTGACATTGACTGACGTGCATCGCTTCTTCGTGAAGGCATAAAGGGGAACATGGCATCCAAGGAATCAGCAATCCTCATCAGTTGGAGATGAAGTCATAAGCAGGTTGTGCTGTGTGTTTAAGAGACTGAATGACTTTCAGTCTATAAGTTAATTCATCTTACTGTTCATCCACTGCTTCCAGGAAATTTAGATAAGTATTAAGAAGGACTCAGTGCTTGATCACCGCGATGTTTTTGTTTACCAGTAGCCACCAAGGGGTTTCAGATTACAGTTAAATCATGTCATGCTTTTCTTCAGGCTTCTTTTCGCAATTGCATAAATTGCGTTCACAACTGCGAGGATCATTCTTCATTTGATTTCATTTCCGCAGTTCATGTATGATTTATTTCATATATCATTCACACTCATTTCTTTCACGGGAACATATGAACCCACAATTGACCTGCTTCCAACGTCAGTGGCTTCATAGCTCAGTTGGTTAGAGCATCGCACCGGTAATCGCGAGGTCACGGGTTCAAACCCCGTTGAAGTCCTGAATATTTTTCAGGCTTCTTTTCGCAATTGCATAAATTGCGTTCACAACTGCGAGTGGACAACAACTGCGAGCAGACCCAGTCCCAGGCTAAAAACTGCTTGGCTTGAAACAAAAATCACATATTTTCAACAAAATTACTCATTGTCAGCCACTGATCCCTGGCCCCTCAATGACCCAGCTCATAGTCATTATAATTATAGTTCAGTATGAGAAATGCAATTGATGCTCATTTTCAAACAAACCCCATAATAATTATTATTGTATTGAGGGTGTGGCTGCCACTCTCTTTCTCTCCAGAGGTACCAGTTATCATAAAACCCTACAGAGACTATAGAACAGGTATCTGACCGAACAACAAGAAACCCACAACAATTAAACATTCCTTTTGTTTAAGACTGCTGCTGGCCAGAGATCATTTCCCTGTAGGGCAGTGAACTAATATGGAATTAATTAGATAAGGAATACACTGTAGGCCATTTCTGAATTACCTATTGGCTCTTCTTCAAAGTGAGTCCTAGTGCTCATCTTTTCATATGAAAATTAGTTTCCATTCACATGCAATCATGTTCACACAAATGGTAGTGTAACAGGCCGTCCCTCTTTCCTTTTCTCCTTCTTTATAAACACTCTAAAAATCACCCCAAAATTCTGAGATATTTATGGGGTTATGTGCTACAAACCTATGATGGTTTTTTTGGATTGCACGAAATCTCAAGAAAATGATAAGGATATAAGGTCAAAAAGTGACAAAAACGTAGCATTCAGGTAGACTTGGCATTTGCAGAATGCAATAAATTCTACATTTGTCAACGTTCCGAGATACAGCGTGCCGCATGAATTTTACCATCTTTCTTGCAGCGCTAGTGGCCACCTCACATCACAAGTGTCTAATTTGAACTTGTGGAAATTCAAGATCTTGGTCTAAAGAAGGAGTGGCAATCATAGGGGCAATCTGCAACTGTTTTATATTTTAATTTGTCA
Organism: Pachyseris speciosa; assembly: GCA_016490735.1. Lineage (NCBI taxonomy): Eukaryota > Metazoa > Cnidaria > Anthozoa > Scleractinia > Pachyseridae > Pachyseris > Pachyseris speciosa. Next base: position 88,574 of record JAEMWC010001385.1, on the reverse strand, counting down.
TCTTTCTTAAATTTTCAGCTGCCGTCGAACAAGTGTTTAAAATTGGCTCCATGGAGCCTGGTGCTATGCTGTTTGACGCTTCCAAAGAATTTGAGGCAAGCTACGTTTCTTTGTTTTTATTCTCACTATCTTTGTTACAATCGAGAAGTGTTTATTTTTACGACTCTTTTTGGACAGTCATTTTTTTACTTTTGGTGTCATTTTCTTCTGGGTTTTTTTTTTAATCATGGCTAAAAGGAAAAGCAACCTGTACTAAAAGGGACTCTGAAGAAGCGTTATTGATCGAGAGCCAGTGATTTGAATAAACGTTTGAAAGTAGATGTTAAGGAAACAACATCCTTTGCTCTTCCGTTGACCTCGCTGCTTAGGGCAGGCCGCTCATAAAATAGCATGTTAGCACATGTTTTATCTTGAACCAAAAACCACCAATCAAAAAGTTGTATTCGAACATGGTAACCACAACTGGATAATAATAATAGGGGTCACCGAGTTCATCTTTGATTTCCATCGTTAGGGGTTTTTTTAAAGAGGTTATCCGGCTGCTGGGGTAACCGATTGTCTCAAGAAAATGCCCATTTTTTGTTAGCCAGTGACTGGATATTTGTTAGATACCATCAAGGTGGTATCATGTGGTAAAGAGTGCTATCATTGATTCATCAGAGTGCTGGACACCAATATGCACCACCAGAAGCGACACAGGTGGAAAATGGTTAATAGTGGAGATACAGCTGTAACCTCCTGATTTTTTGGAGCTAGATATGTCCATATTGGGGGTAAAAAAAGTGACTTTTCTATGGGGCGACTTGATGGATTTTTTTTCACCAGCTCATCTGAGATTTTATGCATTTTTGTGTGGTCCGTTAATACTAACGAGTTGCAAAGTTTGTAATGCATTGTGGACAGTGTATCCCACACATGTACCCTTTGGGTACCTATTTTTACAGGAGTGCAAGCCCTGTCCTGTTTTTCTTTCAGATAATTTTATTTGTTTGTTTCTTTGTTTGTTTGTTTGTTTTAAACAACAGAAAAAGAGTGCAAGAGCTGAGGAATACATACGCATGATCAAAGAACGTCTCCCGGAAGCCGTCCAGCAGTGCATTCATGCTGCGGCCGGAGAACATGAGTCCGCAGTACAGAGAAGCCTCTTAAGGGTAAATCGACTGTCACTTTTATCGCCATGGTAACCGTGGCCTCGCACAACGAAAAGTCGGCCTACCCGTGTGAGCCTGTGTTCGTTCGTTCGAATTGCGTAAATTTCACTCCTGTTCCTATAAACAGTTGGATGTCTTAACGTTCAAAAGTTTCTTTTGAGTTCGAGTTCCCTGCTAGCAGAGGTCTCTGGCGGCGCCAAAGACCTCTGCTAGCAGGGAAGAGTTTGTGGTGAGCGGAGAAATTTGTAGTGAGACGGACGATACGGTAAAAAATCACATAAACATCCAATGACTCTTGAATTTTTCTTCTCCGTGCTACGAATTTTTCGTGCGGAAAACTGATCACAACGAACGCAATATTTGAAAACATTAATGTCAACCAACCGAATACCTCTCTTTGCGACCACCTCTCGATGCGACCACATTTCCATACTACCAAATTTTCTCAGTCAAACACTATAATTAGAACCTCTCGTAAGCGACCGCGACCACTTTATAGCTGACGGTTAGAAATATTCTATTGTCTTTAACCTCCCCTAAACGACCAACTTGTCACATAACCCTGTCTCTCCACGGGCGCAAAATTGTTACCCGTCATATTTTCTCTCTCTTGGCTGGGTGAAGCTGTATCGAAGGCGTTAATCGAGGGGTAGGTACATTTCACGGCACTGACCCCCAGTCCATGGACTACCATAATGGACTACCGAAATGGACTACCGAAATGGACTACCAAAAATGGACTACCTAAATGAACTACCCTCATAAATATCTTGAAAATAAAATTACCAAAGCTTCGTTGTTTTGACTTGATTGAGCACAATCTCTGCCATCTTGTTTTTCTTTAATGCTGCTTGTTCTGCATGCGCATTCATTCGTCACTTGTGATGGCTGAAATGCTGGATGGTGAGTAAAAATTTGAATTTATACTCGTTTGTTTTAAATATGGTAGGGAAAATCGCAAATTTTGGTATTAAGTGCCCCTAACACTGAAATATTTTTTTTCGCTAAAATAAATCTTTGCACCTATTCGAAATGCATTGAGCCTTTAATTTTTTTTCAACCAAATCTCGACTTTTTATAGGCTGTAAAAGTTACGAAATCTAGCCGTGATCTGTGTCATGATCAAGCTAGTAAGGGGCGTGTTTCTTCTCCCCAGTAAACATCACAAACTGATTTACATCGCGACGCGTCTTTGTAAACATGCATGCATGCATGGGGAGTAGACTCACTCCCCAGCTGACTTGGTCGTGTACCAAATGATGCATAGTTTATCGCAAGCCCCATAAAAAGCTCCAAAGCTGGAAATAAACGCTACATGTTTTTGGAATAAGTACAAAGTATTATATTAGCGAAAAATAACTATTCTTGGGGTTAGGTGCACTTTAAATAAGGTAAGGCTTTTGGGAAGCAGGCTGCACCCCCACCCAATTTTTTGGGAGTACACCCCTGGGCCTTGTCATGTGATCTATTTTTGAGTTACCATCTTACCATCTTGAGCATCAAGACAGCCAGGCAAGGAATCGTCTAGAAGATTATAAAATTAATCAAATAATTTTATTCCAGCATGTCAGCCATCACGCACAACAAGTGAATGCGCCTGCAGAACAGCTGACCGGCAGCATTTAAATCGCGAAACCCTTATTACGTGGTGTCTTAAATCAAATTGTCATGAAGTGTTCTGATTGGTAGAGAAATTCTACTTGGCCATATCAAACCTCTAAATGATAATTACATTACGTGAAACACCACGTACCTACCCGCGAAACAACCAAATTTAAGTGATTTTTTAGTCGTGGATACGCGAAGCGTAGGAACGAGTATTGTGAGGGGGCAGTTTATGCAAATTTGTCACTCATTCAGATGTAAACAAATCGATATGTCAGCGGCATACCAATAGATATCGATTTTCCGAAGTATTGCCGGAACACCTCTATCGGCTTTCCAAAGTAACTCTGAGGAGCAACAGTCGAACCGATGAACGGAATGAAAAAAGTAAAGTAAAGTAACTGTATTTCAGCTCGGATCGAAAGAAGTAAACGGCAAAAGGAACGTCCGATCAAACAGCCGAACGGCGAAAGAAATTATAATCAATATTCCGTCACAAGCGCAGCTTCTCCTTCGTTCATCCAATTCACGATCTGTGGAAAAAATATATGAGCCGTTCAACCCAAGATATTTTCCAAGTGTGTACAGGAATTGACGACGAAAACTTTTGACACCAATATAGCTGCATTCGCGAAGCCATTTTCAGCGTTGGAAATAATATTCTAACGAAAACAATACAATCTAAAATTAAATTATTTTTAGGTGGCGCCATCGCGTCTAGCCACAATGCAAACACAAGTTTGCTTTGAGAAATACTCTTCTTTTTAACTAAACGCGCCATTTTTTCAGTAAAAGTTTTGAATGAAACTTTATTATTTTTATATCCAAAAGCATGGCGTCGATGGTTGTTTGTGAAAACGACGGCAAATGTTGCATTTCCGACCGGCAGTAAAAAGCATAATTTGCATATGTCAAATTTCGGTTGTGTTCACGTTCGTTCGACAGCTTTGTGTAACAATTTTCTCGAAATACTGCAGTGTTTGGCTGGCTTCGTTTTGGCGAAATCGTCCTTTCGCCTGATATTTATCCGACCATACGGACAAGACAGAAACCTTTCAAAAGGAGCACATTTTTTTTTAACTCCCACGATATCTCCCTGCCTCGATAATTCATTCAAACGCGAATATGTAAATATGAACCCCGAGGTTAAATTGTGTTAAGCTCATGAACAATAAAATTGATGCTCAAAAGAGCTGGACGTTTCGGAACGCATTAAAAAGTTGTTTAAACACTTTCGAGAAAGATTTTTCACCCGTTTAAACTAGTTAAAACGCCTTTTCTCGAGTCATCTTGGCTTAATCCCCCTTATCGCAAATAAGGTCACATATCCACGACTTCTTCACAGTTGTACTTTGATATTCAAGGTAGGTAAATTCAGGGTAGCCCATTTAGGTAGTCCATTTTGGTAGTCCATTTAGCAGTCCATTTGGGCAGTCCATTTTGGTAGTCCATCGTGGTAGTCCATGGACTGAGGGTCAGTGAAATGTGCCTACCCTTAATCGAGGGTCGAACACACATGGGACACACATGGGACAGCGGTCGAACAGTCTGACACTTGGTCCTCTGTCTGGTCCACTTGCTCTATAATTTTACCGCTGATCACAATTTACGTGTGCTCTTCGACCCTCGATCAACGCCTTCGATATAGCTTCACCCCTCTTCTCCAGCACCGCAGACGTAAATGCCACAAACCAGAGTCGTCTGTTGAAAACGGATTGACCAAAAGTGTAAATGATTGTCGATTCGTGACAACGAATTTTATTTCGACCATAATGAAAATACAATTACAGTCAATGAATGTCAAGGAAAGATATTGTTTATCTTTTGATGATTTTGAATGTTAATAGATATGCAAATGTTATTCTTGAACGTTCCTTACGCGCTAATGAAGGTCATATTGGTGTTAATGAGAGTATATTGACCATAATCAAACAAATTTGGAAACAAATGAATGGATATTTTCTGGAAATGAACAGCAAAAGGTGTAATATGGGACAGCGGTCGAACAGTCTGACACTTGGTCCATTTGGTCTATAATTTTACCGCTGATCACAATTTACGTGTGCTCTTCGACCCTCGATCAACGTCTTCGATATAGCTTCACCCCTCTTCTCCAGCACCGCGGAAGTAAATGCCACAAACCAGATTTGTTTCCCGAAAGAGTCTTGCAGTACACGCACACGCTGTACACTGAATTAAACAAGTATATTTAATTTGTATTTACCGTGTTAACATAGAGATTGACTTGACTTGACTTATACTTATTTAGCCACCGCCGTTGATGTGGTTCACAGTGACTTCATGGCGCTGAAGCCACACAAAAGTTGAGAATAATTATCTGTGTGTTCATGTCAGACTTGGCTGAGAATGATAACAGAACCGTTTCAAATGGCGGAGGTAAACGTTTAATGAACTTCTTTTTTTATTTGTGTTGCCTTTATTATGCAGGCCGCATCGTTTGGCAAAAGTTTCCTGACTGACATGCCACCTCAGGCGTTTGTGTCCATGTGTCGTAATCTCCGAGTGTTGAACGCCGTCCGCGACTTCACAGTTGGTGTTCCTCTTACTTATGGACAGTATCCTTTTGCGTGCCACATTCTGTGCACTAAACAAGACTCGGAGAATGACTTCCGGTCAGGCTGTCAAAACGTCACTCAGTGTCACCTCAAACATTCGTCACCTCGTTCCCAAGACCCTAGGAACAAGGTTGAAACAAAGTTGAAATATTCGTAGTAGGGACTGCACTCACCCGGGCGATCGTGCTTCTCTTGGCGCGTTCTTCTTACCTATCCTGGCTATTCCTGTTTCGGGTTTAGAAATAAAAGAATACGAGAAATGAGGTTTCTCAAAAGAACGCATTCTGAAAACGAAAAACTCTTGGCGGAGATAACCAAAACCAACACGCAAATAGTCTGGACCGAGCGTCTAAACTTAACTTCCGGTGTGACGTCACTGACCTAGCGTACAGCGCGTATGTCGAATAAACCGGATTCTGTTGATTCTGTTCATTCCTCTATCGGTGGCAGAATAATTCCTTTCATTTCGAATTCAGAATAGGTCCCAAAAGAACAAGAATACAGTCTATTCCGAGACTTTCTGTTTAACAATTAGATTTTGAGCTCGAGATTTCCATCGCTGGTAGCTGATGAGGGCGCAGCCCGAAACAGCTATCACGCATAGAAATCAAGGGCGAATAATCTAATTGTTTTGAGGCCTTCCACGGGGTGGTCAGCTGATGTCGCTTTGTCGCTCATTTACCACTCTGTCTCTCGCTTGTTTCTTTAGGGACAAATGTTTACTGTCGCAAAGAAAACAAAGAAGAATGGAAAGTGAATTGTCCCCTTAGCAACCTGTCGCGCTTTTTCTGTCATTTTCTATCGGTTGTCGGTGTTGTAAGGGAAGATTGTCGCCAGTTTTCAGAGCCATGTCGCTTGTCGCTTCTTCCCCTGTCTCTGTTTTAGTTTAAATCTACTAGTCGTTCAGACCTTTTAGTCGTTCAAAACTAAACAACAACACAGGTCGCGCCACGCGAGCATGGTTGACATCTGCACCACACTGTGTTCGTGTTTGTGTGGCACCGCGAATCGCTCGCAGGGAAGAAACTTTGAATTCGCTTCCATTTTTCTGTCATACAGTTGCATAAAGGAACCTGCAACCATCTGGCGAGCTCTTCTTTTCTCTTCGAACCATTCTAAATTTTGTTTACGAAAAAATGTGTTAATTAAAAATTTTGAAAATTATAACATTAGTAGTATAGTGTTTAGGGGTACCAGATCAAAAATTAATTTAGGGGGGTGTTTTAGGAAAATGATCTCGTATTTTGGAAAAACTATAGTTTATTAAAAATGCGTGACATTCTCGGAAAAACAGGAAATGAGTCATCACCTATAGTTATTATTTCTCACGTGACGTCATGTGTTAGTTACATAAAGAAATAATATCTCATATAATAATATAGATGAGTTGTAATTTAGTAATCCACAATGAATTGAAGAATATGGGGGAGTTGACATGTCCTTTTTGTGATCAGCTATTGGTTAAAGTTGTTAAAAGTGTGAAAGCACCTTGCTGTGATAATCAGAAAATGTTTAACGATGATGGTGAAAATGTTTGTCTAAATTGTGGTTCAGTTCATGGTTATGATTATTGTAAAGAGTACGTTGACTTTCATAATAATATGTATAAAATAAAGCGAAAATCTGTATATCACCGGAAGTACCATATTGAAAATGTGATAAATGGTATATGTCGCAAGAATAGATTTCAAATTTCTGTAAAAGATAAGGGTAAAATATTGAAAATATTCGAAGAGATAGACACTGTCCTCCCTTTGGTGAATAAGAATCGTAAAAGAATGATTAGCACTAAATTTATGCTTAAGCAAATATTTTTAATGCTTGATCTTCCATTTGATGAAATAATAGTTACTAGATCAAAAAAGACGCTTGGATTTTATGATCGATATTGGGTTGAGATTCTATTGTTGAGATTTGATAAGATTATTCTTATTATCAAGCAGTGAATTTTTCATCATATTTCAGTAGGTACTTATCAATAATTGGACTATTATCAGTCACATAATCATCGATATTCTTCATTGAGATTTGTATACTTGAAGCATCAAAATCACCACTTCTCAACTTGTCTTTTATTGAATTGAGTAGATGTTGATAGCTTTGATAAGCATATGTGCATATGGAGACTGGGGGAGAGCATGGCGGAGTGAAGACGTTAATCTCAAAGCTCCGTCCACCGTAAATCTATTTATGGCTTTCTATGGAGTCGTCATCCTTATTTGTTACACCAAAGAGGAAGTTTAGTCGCAACACGTCAAGCAGCAGTTCACAAGATACATCACCAGTGGATAAACGGATGAAAGAATCGATTTCTCCCGACGAGAAGACTACAGAAGAAGACGAAGTAATGGCCGCACAGTTGTCACTGTCAGAAAGCGTTACAAACAAATTGGACCTTATCCTAGCAAGACTGAACAGTCTGGATTCGAGAATGGAGGAATTAAATAGTACGGTGAAAAGTTTACAAAGTAAGACTTCTGCCATTGAAATTGAGATTGGTTTGATGAAGGACAAACAGACGAGTTTAGATGACAGTTTCGCGCACATAGAGAACAATTCTAAGTTTGTTGATGAACACATCAAGGAACTTCAAAGTAGCTTGGAAAAAAGGAAAGATGAGATTGTTGAATGTCAAAAGAAAATTCTTTACTTGGAGGCATATAGTCGTAGAGAAAATCTGAAATTTGAAGGAATTGCAGAAGGTTTCCAACTCGGTTCGAGATCTGATCCAAGCGAGGACACGGAAGAGGTCCTCATAGGCTTCCTTGAAAATGTTCTGGGGATTGAAGACGCCAAAAACATCGAGTTTCAGCGAGTGCACCGATTAGGCAAGCCACAGAATGCCAATGGAGTTGCAGGCCGAACGATTATAGCACGCTTCCTTCGTTTCTCTGACAGGGAACGAGTTTTTAAGCAAGGTCGCAAGCTTAAAGGCACCAATTACAGGATGTTCGAAGATTTTCCGAAGGAAATACAACAAAAAAGAAAAGCCCAGATGGAACGACTAAAAGAGGCAAGGAAACAAGGCAGACGCGCTAATTTTAGTAGATCAGAACCAGATAAACTATACATTGACGGAAAATATGTTACATTGTAAATTTGTGTGTTTAAGCCTTTTCTCTCTTTTCTTCTTTGCTGGTTACTTAATATTCTCAGCGATTTTTATGGTAATTTCGATGTTGGTCTTTCAGCATGTGACAAATGCTCTTTCCTTTATTTATATCAACAATAGAGTAAATAACTTCCTATGTTTATTATGATTTTTCAATACGTGACAAAAGTTTTTTTTTTTTTTATAGTAACAAATTACAATAGAACAATTACCTCCTTTTTATAATGCTGCGCTCCATAGTTACCAATTCCATAGTTTACGAATTTTATTAATATTGCGGTGGAGGAGTGAAGGGATAAGCGGCGGTATGAGGCTGTTACACTTGTATCAGGAATTTGAGGTAAGTAATTTGTTGTGTACGTTCTTTCTGTTACAGTTTTGTAATGTGTTTGTCTTAAGTTGTAAAATTCGTTATCGTTTTCTTTATGCACTGAGGAGATATGTCACGCCGTTTCCCTGTAATAGGTTTATTGTATTTGTACGTGTAGCTTGTGTAAAATGCGTAATTGAACACAGAAGCCCAGATAGCAATGCACATTTCTGCTTTTTGTCCTTTGAAGATTCTTCTACAATCCCACTGGCATACGATATTTTAACGTCGGACTAAAAAATGGGTGTCGATACATGTAAGCTAATCTCGTTAAATGTACGGGGTATTAGTAATTTTCTGAAAAGAAGAGTGATCTTAACGTGGTGTCGAAAGCAAAAGGCAGACTTTATTTTTTTGCAAGAAACTCACTCGAAAAAAGACACAGAGATTCAATGGAAAAATGAATGGGGAGGCGAGATCATCATGTCGCATGGAAGCCCAAATTCATGTGGAGTGGCAATTCTGCTTAAAAAAGGTGTTGACTGTGTCATTCACTCCAAAATTTTGGACCCCCTGGGACGCTATATAATTCTTAAAGCGGAAATTAAAGACAAAATGTATATATTGATAAATATTTATGCACCAAACAAAGACACAAGTATAGTTAAATTTTTTCACACGTTGCTGACGACATTGCATAAAGAAAACCTAGATGAAGAAGAAAATATCATTCTAGGAGGAGATTTCAACTGCCCTCTAAATCCGCTTCTTGATAAGAAAGGGGGTATATTAATACCGAGGAAATCCGTTGTGGCGACTGTTGAAAGTCTACAAGACGAACTTGACCTTGTTGACATTTGGAGGATTAAAAATCCAACAAAAAAAAGCTTTACATGGAGCCAAAATTCCCCAATGATCTTTTGTCGTTTGGACTACTGGCTAATTTCTAACAGTTTACACGATTCAGTAACAGAAACAGGTATAATCCCGGCTATAAAAACAGACCACTCGGCAATCTCTATAGAGTTCTGTATCAGTGACAATGATATCAAAGGTCCCGGCTATTGGAAAATGAACTGTTCCCTTTTGCAAGATGTTGATTATATTAACGATATTACAGTAAAGATTCCTGTGTGGCTAGCGGAGGGTCGTAATGAGTTGTCGGATAATCGAAATATCTGGGACTGGATAAAATATAATATTAGAGTTAACGCAATTCAACATTCGAAACGTAAAGCGAGGGAAAGGAATGTTAAAGAATACAAACTCCAAAACGATTACGCCAAAGCAAAGCAGAATTTTGACTTAGACCCTAATAACGCGAATGTTAATGCTTTTAATTCGGCCAAAGAAAATCTTGAACTATTTTACGAACAAAAAGTCCAAGGAATTGTGATTCGTGCACGGGCTCGCTGGCATGAACATGGCGAGAGAAGCAGCAAATATTTCCTTAACTTAGAGAAAAGGAACCATGTTAAAAAGCACATGCGGAAATTGAAAATTAGTGGCTCGATCAAAACTGATCCTTTCAATATACTTTCTGAGCAAAAACGTTTCTATCAAGATCTATATACAAGTAGAAATAATAGAACAGATAATACGCATACAGCTGAATCTTTTTTGAGTAATTTAGATATTCCTAGACTCACAGAAGAACAAAAACTATCATGTGAGGGTAAAATAACCTCAGATGAATGTGCTTCGATAATAGAAAATTTCCATAATAACAAATCTCCAGGCAGTGACGGAATTCCTGTGGAATTTTATAAAAAATTCTGGTCACTTATTAGCGAACCTTTCACTAAATGTGTCAATGAATGCTTTGAAATAGGAGAAATGTCTCGTTCTCAAAAACAAGCGGTCATAACCCTCATTGAAAAGAAAGGGAAGGATCGATCATTACTAGAAAACTGGCGACCAATTTCTCTTGTTAACGTCGATACAAAAATTATGTCAAAAGTTATAGCGACCAGAATTAAAAACGTTTTGCCTAACATTATTCACCATAATCAGACTGGCTATGTTAAAGATCGATATATTGGCGAAACAGTACGATCAGTCTTCGATATAATGGACTTTACCCTGCGAGAAAATGTCCCCGGTCTATTGATATTTATCGACTTCCAAAAAGCATTCGACAGTCTAGAGTGGAACTTTCTCGTCAGTTGTCTAGAGGCCTTTAATTTTGGTCCGGGCTTCATTCGATGGGTTAAGATATTCTACAAAAATATACAAAGTTGTGTGATTAACAATGGTCTCATGTCTGATTATTTCACACTGGAACGGGGAGTAAGGCAAGGAGATCCGCTGTCTCCGTATTTATTTGTTGTAGCAATTGAATCTATAGCAATAGCAATAAGGAACAGTCCAGCGATAAAGGGTATTATGATTGGCAATGAAGAAACAAAGCTGCTTCAATACGCAGACGATATGACCGCAGTTTTGTCTGACATAAACTCTGCTCAAGCTCTTTTCAACCTTCTTGACGTCTTTAAGAAAGTGTCTGGTCTTATGATAAATACTACCAAAACTGAAGGCATGTGGATCGGATCTACTAAGGAAAACAAAGCCAAACCTTTTGGCATAAAATGGCCTAATGAACCAATTAAAGCCCTTGGTGTTCATTATTCTTACGACTTGAAATTGTTACATGAAAAGAATTTTATAGAAAGACTAGATAGTGTTAAAAAACTTATAAATATCTGGTCTTCAAGAGGTCTTTCGATCTATGGGAAGGTGACGATAATTAAGTCCTTAATTATTCCAAAATTTGTTTATATTTCATCGCTGTTACCCATTCCCAAAGAAATCATCCAAGAGCTAAACCGATTACTATTTAAATTTTTATGGAAAGGAACCGATAAAGTAACCAGGTTATCCGCAATTAACGAGTACGAGAATGGAGGGTTAAAAATGATCGACTTAGAAAGTATGATCCAATCACTTAGGTTAGCCTGGATAAAAAGAATTTTGGGGACAAATGGCGGTACATGGAAAAGGTATTTACAACACCTTCTAAATCGGTTTGGAGGTCTCTTTTTATTTCACTGTAATTACGACGTCAAAGACATTGCCATCACATCTCAATTTTATTCTGAGTTACTAAAATGGTGGTCCGACTTTCGAGAGGAATTTGACACAGAGAAAGATCGACAAAATATAGTATGGAATAATAAAGAGATACGTATAAACAATACGCCAGTTTTTTACAAAAGCTACTTTGAGTCCGGTATCATCTATGTAAATGATCTTTTATTTCATTTAAACAATACGGATTCTTTTAAGATTATTTCAAAGAAAATCAGTAAAACAAATTTTTTAATTTGGGCAGGACTTCGACACTCCGTACCTTCCCATTTAAAAACACTAAATAATTGCACTTCTTCAATTATCTCTCTCCCATTTAGAATCGATAACAATGATTTCGATGTGCTGAAAAAGAAATCGAAAGATTACTACTTACTGATTAAAAGCAGAAAAGCTCAGTTTCCAAATAATTCACTACTTCTTAAACATGATTTTAACTTAACCGATGATCAATTGAAAAAGTTTTTCATCCTTCCTCATAACATAGCCTTCGAACCATACATTAAAGCTTTCCAGTACAAGATTCTTAATTCTATATTATACACTAATACCAAACTATACAAGATAGGTTACACTGTGGATGATAAATGTTCTTTCTGTGAATCAGAACCAGAAACGCTATCTCATTTCTTCTTCCAATGTGTGCACTCCCAACTTTTCTGGAAACACTTCGAATCCTATTACTATTCTTTAACAAAAGAATTCGTTCATCTTACTCTCCAAGATGTACTGATAGGAATAATAATTTCAAAGTGTCCCTTACTTAATTATTTGTTACTGATTGCTAAAGCATATCTTTGGGATTGTAGAAGGGCTGAAATGCTTCCAAACATAACCGGTTTCAAGCTTAAGGTTAAAATTAAATATGAGACAGAAAAATATATATGTATTAAAAACAATACTATGGATAAATTTAATAGAAAATGGGCGTTGACCTCTGGCTCTGTGCCTCAATAGTTTTTTGTTTTTTGTTTTTTTTTTTTTTTTGTTCAGGCAGGTTTTTTAGGATACTTAATATCTAATTGTACGTATAGTGTAAGTAAGTAAGTACGTAAGTAAGTAAGTAAGTAAGTAAGTAAGCCTGTGTAAGTAAGTAAGTAAGTAAGTTAGTTAGTAAGTCAGTGTAAGTGTAAGTGTAAGTGTAAGGGTAAGTAAGTAATGAACCGTGTTACTTTCTGTATATTTATAGCCCTATATGTTAATGTAAGCATTCAGGCAGTTTTTTATAATTGTTGTTGTACTCTTGTTTGCTTACTGAATTAATTAAAAAAAAAATATGTGCAATTTTGGATTTTCAAATCTAGGTTTTTATGCTTCATCCACCCTTGTATCAAAAGTGCTGCTGTACTGATGGCTACCAAACTAACACCACCTGTTGCCACACTTGTGGCGAGACCCCCAGTTGCAAAGATGATGGACAAGGAATTCCCCAGTAATTTCCATTTTTTGAACCGTTTAACAGCCTGTTTATGAGCCCAACACTTTCTGTGATATGTTCGGTAATAGGATTTTAATTCATTTACCTGATCTTCTGTTAATTCACCTGAAATATGGTTCCAGCTGAACATGCTTTTTCGCTCTTTCATATATATCTTTTACATAATGATTCTCTTGAATATGCAATAAAGTATTCCGGAGATCTGACCACATAATGGAGATCTTTTTCTTCGCTTTGGTGTAAGGTACTTAGATATGGCATAACAATATCCACGGTCTAATGAATAACTGTTATAAAATCTTCCATACGCATCATGAAGTATACCATGTGTTTGTAATGCATCAATCCATCCAAGTGTATGTTCCAAGAAATGTGTCAAGCACCCACTACCTGGGCCAATAAGTCCAATATCCCTGTGAGTGTGTAAAATATTGCTTATCGAAATTTTTACATTAAAATGCTTGTGATACAGATATTGGTATACCAAAGCTGATTTTAAAATTGCATCATCGACTTGAATAAATTGTTGTTTTGTTTCATCAAAAAAGAATTCAACATATTTGATTGCTTCTTCTATCATATATTATATCGTTGTATTAAAATTTGATGATGATCCAAAATTGTTTTTTCATCTAACATGAAATCCAAGTACACACAGAAAAAAATAACACTACCGTCAAGAGGTGCGATAGAGCTAGGATCCAAATCACCAAAAGTCATTTGCTGACTACCACTTCTATTGGCAGCTGTAAAACTTCCAATATGTTTTTTATTCCAATAGATTTTACTTGTGTGATAAATTATCCCAGTGAACAGACAAGCAGTGCCAAACATTTATTTGACCCAAATCATTTACTGAATAATCTGCTATTTTTCTGAAACTTTGTATAGATGCTGCTGAACCAAAATATACACAATTTGATTGATCAACACCACTTATAGCTAAATTTGAACCATTGTAATAGCTGACAAACTTATCATAACCTCCATTGTCATGTCCAAAAAGCCCATTTTTCCATGGATTTCCACCTGTATTTGAATTTAATTTATAAACAATGAAAATATTAACAGCATTATTATTTAAATTGATTTGACTTATCATTAAAGTCTAAATAATAACGACCATTATGTTTATTAGCTTTGGTACAAACAGTGGGTCTTATGTTTAAAGTTGATTGTGTTGCATTATTTTCTTCATTCGAGAGATCGTACAATGTTTCAACTTTTCTGTCTGCATTCATATCTAGAAAATTATTATTTGCTCTGTCGATTTGATAAGTACATTTAGAGTATAATCTGATGAATTCAGAAACCCATAAATCCAAAAAACTATCTCTAACAATGTCAGAAACTTGTGATTTGATAACAACATGATCAGAATCATTGCCTGCTTTTACATTAGTCAAATGTTTGTTTCCAAGATCATAGTGACCATCTTGTGTTAATTTAAAACCAATTCCTTTATCACCTTTAGGACCAATTGCACCAGCATCACCTTTTGGGCCTCTTTCACCAGTTCTTGTATTATCTTGATTTTGTGGAGAATTAAAAACTCCCATTATAATATTAATTTAGATTAATTCATGACCACTTCAAGTGTGAATGCTGTATCAAATGCTCCACTATTGGGATGTGAATAGTCAATTATAAAATAGCCTCTCGATAATGATTTATTGACTGAAGCTGTTCTTATGTTTCTACTCAAAGAAGGAATTCTATATTCGAAAAAAGTTGCTGGTAATGGCAATGGCCCAGCACCTTCAGCTTTTTTCTTGAAATAAAACATCCCCCGCTTCGTTCCTTGTATAATATACATATTCTTAATATAAAAGTTATTATTATGAATAACTAAAAATTCAGCGCCATTTATCAATACAGGCTTCAAAGAATTCTTATTATGTCCTTGATTGGCTTTGACAAAGCAATTTAAATATTGTATTTGACCAATTATATTATTCCAATTCAAATTTAGATCACCTCCTAATTTTGGTTGATAGAGAGCAAATCCACTCAAATCGAATGCCGTTTCCATAATTACACCTGTAACGCTTGAACGAAATAGTTTCAAACCATTATTAAAAATTCTATGGCCATTTAGATTTAAATCACCACCAAATTTAGCCTCTTTTATTAAATAGCTGTTCATATTAATATTATTTAGCATTGTCAATTCACCATTTTGACCGTCAAATAAATTTGATGAATTATTAATCAAAGCATGTCCATTCAAATCTAAATCAGTTTGTAGTTGCATTTTTTCATTCACGATTTTATAAGCTTCTGCGAAGTCGTAAACACTTGATGGAACGTCTGCTGCTTCAAAATCAATACCATATACAACACAATGAACTTTGTACTTATTTGGATAAGTTGGGTTAGCATTAATATGAATCGTACAATATAAATATTCAGGTGGTGAACTTACTGAAGGTTTTTCAATCCATAATAAATATCTCGAATGATCTTCATTTCTGTTATCAAATTTTCTCCCTACAGTTTTATGAATTGTAATTCCACCAGTTGCACTGAATGTTACACTACTAAGATTCATTCCTTCATAATCAGGAAATAGCCATTCAAGAATAAATGTGTATTTTCCATCTTTAATTGTGTACATATTAAATCCAATTCTAGCTCTGTAAATATGATTAGCTTCTTTGTTCAAGTCTACATCAATGACCTTTTTTAAAATCAAATGCGGTGAACGAGGTAAATTGACATATCCATTAACTTTCAAGCCATATTCAGTACTAACTTCATCAATATCATTCATCAAATATTTGAAAGCATTCTTAGGATGAGAAGCAGATGAAATATGACTTTTTTCTAATTGATCTAAATTTACGGCATCGGTTTTATTTGTTCCTTCTTTTAAGTTTGCGAGTGTGTTATCACCCATGTCAATATCACCAGCCATTCGACCTCCGACAAGTTTAAGAAAAGGGGCCTGGTCAACATATCTTTTGTTGGCAGCATCTGTGTTAGCAGTTGGTGTTGCACAGTTGATCACTTTGTTACCAGCCAGATTTAAATTAGCAGTCATTTCTTGTGTTCCATCTCGAAGTAGAGTTTGACCGATACTGCTTTTTGATGCGAGATTAGTGTCAATATATGATTTATTCACAAGATCTGCTGGTTGGTTTCCTATCCCATGACCTGTAATAATAAACCCCCCAAAATCCTGATTGCCGGTCATTATAACACTTCCATCTTTTTTAAGAAATTGAGAAACATCAATAACAGCAATTTCAGCATCAACATACTTTTTGTTTACAGCATCTTGTGGGTTTGAGGGGTTATCCTGCAGGTTGAGGATTTTGTTTAGTTTCATGTCAATATTACTACCAAACGCGACATGGCCGTTTTCAATTTCATAAGCTGGGTCATGGAGAAAGTAAGACAAATTGGTATGATAGCCATAGGCCCCATAAACGATGATATGTGTTTTGGTGTTAGACGCAGGAGCTGTGCTGGAAAGTTCCACCTCAATCGCCGCTTGACCACCACTGGTTTTTTCTATCTGGAAAAGTTTTTTCATGTAACCATCAACGTGTGGAGTTTCAGGAAAAGGTTTTGAAACGGCTGTCCCGCATCTCGTATATTTACAGTTGGAAGGAATATATCGATTGTTGCACTTCTTGGATCAGATGGTGAGTAAAACTCAGTAACAAATGTGTACCGTCCATTACTCAATGATGAAACATCAAAACGAATTTTGGATGTAAAGTTGCCTCTTCGTTTGATGAAAAAAGACAATGATGACTTGTTTATGTGATAAGGTGATCTGTCAAAATTCTCAATTTGAAGGTTTTCCACACCACTGACTGCAGAAGACTTGGATTTGTCTTTTAACAGAAAAGCGAATGGGTTGCGTTGAGTACCAGATGCTGAAAGAACAAGGTCATCAACATACTTTTTGTTGGCAGAATCTTTATCAGAGTTTGGAGATCCAACATTTGTTATTTTATTGTCACCCATGTCCAAATCTCCAGTCATTGCAACAGTTCCATCTTTTTTAAGAAATGGTGAAACATCAATGCCAGTAATTCCAGCAATTTCAGTATCAACATACCCCTTTGTGGCTGTATCATTGTTTGCTGTTGGCGCTGCTACATTCGTAATTTTGTTGTCACCCATGTTTAGATCACCAGTCATCGGGTTTGTTCCATTCAATAATAATATGTTTGCTCCGATACCTCGTAGAGTTTGCGCAAAAAAATCAACATTAACCGCATCACCACTATCAATTGGAGACGAAATGTCAGGGGTTGGTATATTACTAATTCTGTTGCCACCCATATTCAAAACACCAGTCATTGTAACACTTCCATCTTTTTTAACAAACGGAGAAAAATCAATACCTGAAACTTGTGTGTCAACATATGATTTATTCACAGCATCTTGTGGGTTTGAGGGGTTATCCTGCAGGTTGATGATTTTGTTTAATTTCATGTCAATATCACCACCGAATACAACATTGCCGTTTTCAATTTCATACACTGGGTCGTGAATATGTGATAAAATGATATTGGAAAATCCATAAACACCATAAACTATGACATGATGTTTGGCATTATTTGATAAATATGGTGAGATCAACAATAATTCCATTGATGTAGCTCCTTGACTTGTTTTTTCAATGAAAAATATTCTCTTAAGATAACCATCAACAAGATGAGTCTTTGGAAATGCTCTTTTTATTGAATCCTTTCTTTCAATTAAATTTGATGACAAAACATCATCATCAACTGTTGCATTGTTTGGATTACCATCAGTATAAAACTCAACAACTAAAGTGTACTTTGAAACTTCCAATTGTGTCAGATCAAAACGAAGAACAGTTGTAAGACCAGCAGCAGGAATCACAAAAGACAATGATTTTTTATTGATATTGTATGGGCTTTTATTATAGTCTTCTAATTGTAGATTATTCGCATTTCTGATAATGGTTGTTTTTGATATATCTTCAAGAAGAAATTTAAATGGATTTTCCCTTGTTCCTTCAATTGATAAAACAGAATCGTTTACGTATCTCATATTAACAGCATCTTTGTCAGAAGTTGGGTCTGCTACATTACTAATTTTTTTGTTTTCAATGTCATAATTACCATCTTGTGTTAATTTGAATCCATCACCTTTGAGACCAACGGCTCCAGTAGCTCCTTGTGGACCAATTGCACCTGTATTACCTTTTGGACCTCTATCACCTTTTTCACCTTTGGGACCAATTGGACCAGCTGGGCCTCTTTCACCAGTTCCAGTTTTTGTTTTATCTTGATTTATTGGAGCATTAAAAGCACCCATATAATATTAGATTAGATAACACAGTAAAGTTTGTTCTATCAATTACCATTGTTGTCATTGTTGTCATTGTTGCCATTGTTACCATTATTGTCATTGTTGTCATTGTTGTCATTGTTGTCATTGTTGCCATTGTTATTTTTTTTTACCTTTTGGAAGAATTATTTCATATCCATTTGGACAAGGATTGTATGTTGCCATATAATATTAGATTAGATTAAACAGCACCATAAAAATTCCTCTTGATTGTTTTCATTGGCTTGTCGACATAACAGAAGGAATAAGGTTTCTTGGTGGCTTCAATGTATTTCTTCTTGTCTATTCCAAGTTCTTGTGCAATCAAGTTCCTTTCTCTTGAGGATGGGAAATCATAAATGCAGAAGTGACTGCAATTGAGTCTGATTGATTTTGGACAGCCATAGAATGATTGTGTGAGATATATGACTGAACAGTTCTTGTGTCTCCCCTGAATGAAATAGCTGATTATCTGATCTTGTTTCTTGTCAGTGACAAAATCATCAAAAACAACCAATCGCTGCAAATCTGTGTCTTTTATTTGTTCAACTGGCAATATCTCTTCTTGACTGCAAACCAAGGCAGGATATCCAATGTGACTGCTTATTTCATCCATTACTTTCCGAAGATATTTGTACTTGTCTTGATCCAAATTTTTGGCATAAAGATGTATCTGATCATAATAGACCAATGGTTCCATAATCAAATGCATGAATAATGTTGTCTTTCCAGATCCAGAATTACCAGCCAATAACATTCTAAATGTATCTTTTGGCATATACGGATACAACTGTCTGAATGAATTATTTGAATTCTGAATGATATCATAATTTGGAATTTCCATATGTTAATAGTTTAGATTAGTCTAACACAATTGTATATGGATATAGAACGTATGAAAAGGCTTCTTAAAAGTGGAATTGAAGCTGGAAATAAAACTAGAGAAGTTCGTGAGGTTATCAAGACTTATGAAAATAGAAAACAGGATGCATATGATACAACATCAGAATTGCTGAAACCCTCTATTGATGTCCAGAAGAGTGTGAAAGAAAGTGTCGACAAAAAACAGGATGAAGTCATTGAACAGTTGCAAAAGAATCAAAAAGCCTTGACATCCGGTTTTGAAGATCTTATGCTATTAAACACGTTACCTGAATCAGTACCAATGAAAACAACATTACCAATTGATTACAAACCTAAAATGATGACTGAAACAGAACCAAAGTATAAGTCAAATCTTGACAAAGGTTACTCACTTGATGAGGTTAAGGTATTACAGGAATATGAATTGTCTCCTCCAACAACAATTTTAAACAGGATAATGGATGGTACAATCGACATCGATGAGTATAACAGAAATATTGGTGAAATAACCAGACAACTTGGAAGACAAAAAGCTCATCTATCAACAACCAAAACAAATAGGGAAAAAAAAAAAAAAAAAGATATATCAATTGACTCAAAGGATCAGATTACTGCAAAAGTACCGAAAAAGAATGGAAACTGTTAAGGAAGGTTCACAAACTGTTGGTTTAGGCATGGGAAGGAGAAGAGGTGCAATGGGTTCAAGGGATGCATTTTTGGGCGACATGCTTTCAAGACTGCAGTTGCTTGGTGGATCTATTTCAGCCGGCAACAACAGCAAAAATGTTCAAAATGAATTCACAAAAATATTGCATACATTGAACAGACTGGGAATCCTGAGAACCGGTGAGTTGAATAAAATAATGATGAAATATCTAATGTAAAAGTATATGACAGAAATTTCATTACGATTCAACAGTAAAAACAGAGACAAAATTGGTGTTAGTAAGAGTCATGATTTTGAAAAAAGATTCAATACACCTCTTAAATTAACGAATGATTTGAAATATGAAATGGCTGTGAATGTTATCAATATGACATACAGTTGGTACAATATCAGAGATATTTTTGGGAATAATCAAATGAAATACAGCTATGACAAAGGTGTAAACTGGGAAACAATAACATTCGTTGACGGGATGTATTCATACGACGATATCAATAGTTACATTCATGAGTATATGAGAAAAAATAGCCATGTACTGAATCCATCTGAAACAGACAAATCAAAATTCCTGTATGGTATTAACATGTATTTCGTTTTGTCAACATATCGCATTTTGATTGAACTCAATGAAAACTATCGAGTGGATCTGAGAAATCTTGATTTCAGAAAACTTATCGGTTTCAATTCAAAATTAGTTTCAGCCACAGAATATGGAACAAATCTACCTGATATTACAAGAGGAGTAGATGAAATTTATATCAATTGTGATATGGTGATAGATAGCATTGTTGATGGAAATAGCACAAATACAATCGCAGTTATACCAGTCACAGATCTCGTTAGAAGTTTACCTTTCACTTACAAACCTCGTTTTCTTTCATGGAATCCTGTCTCAACACATACAATCAGCTCAATACGCTTTTATGTCACAGACTCTTCTAGAGCTCCAGTCGATTTAAATGGGATAGATTGGTATATTGAGTTATTCTTGAGAGGTGCGGAATTATAAAACCTAATAGTATATGAAACGGTTTGAGTTTAAAAAATATGAACAACATGGTGAAGGTATTGTGACTGATATGATCAAAACAGCTGGAAAAAAAGCAGCCACAACAATTGGTGAACATGCTGGCAAAAAAGCTGGTGACAAAATCATAGAACTTTTGAAAAAAGAGAAAAAGTGGAACTGAGAGTGTGAGCCAGACTGGTGGTTTAATCAAAAGAAAGAGAGGTCGACCACGTAAAATAAAATAACTTTTATCTAACAAAATAATATATGTCAAACTATCGTGACTCAAAATATATCGAAAGATATGAAGATGTAGTGTTCGAACTAGAGACAGCACTTATTACTGTAGTAGCAAATAATGCTCATCAGAGGAAAACAGGTTACCGTTTCGTTGTTGATAACAGTGGAGAGACTACACCATTTCGACTGGTATAATGCCCGTTTCAATGTTATTTTCAAAGAAAATAAGCTTGCAGATGGAGCTGACATTGCTGGTGCAGATCGAAATGGTATTGTCAATTCAGTTCACGCTCTTATTAACACCATTAATGTGAAAATAAATGGTCTGGATGTTTATGAATGCCGAGACGCTAACCAAGCCACAAATATTAAGTCGTTGCTTGAGTATTCACAGGGTTATGCTGTAAGTCAGGGAACCAATGAGTTCTTCTATCTTGACACCAGCAGAGGTGCTGAAAACAGAGTAGCACAAGCTGCTTATAACAAAGGATTCTCAGATCGTAAAGCTTTGCTTAATGATGGTGGTGAAATAAATGCAGAGATAGCATTGAACAGATACGGTTTTTTCAAGAGCTTTTGGGATGAACTCATGCCTAACTCAAAAGTAGAGGTGAACCTAACACTTGAGAGTGATGACAATTTGATTTGGCAAGCTCCTGATGAATGTCGTGTGGTACTAACTAAATTCCAGCTACTTGTTCCTCGTATTATTTTCAATTCTGCGGGAAAGTCCTTATACATGAGCAAGTATCTTGACAACAGAAAGTGTACTTACATGAGAGAAATGGTTGAGAGAGGCAATTCAACAAGACAGCAGACAGCCAATTTCCGTATTTCCACAGGAATAAACAAACCCAGGCATGTTTTTGTATTCATCATCAATGATGCAAGTGATGCATCTCAGACAGCCAATAAATTTCTCTATAACACATTCTCAGTTGCAAATAACCGAACTTTGACTGATTGTTATCTTGAAGTTGGCAATGGCAATGATTATCCAGAGGTACATTATAAACCCTCAACTGAACCAACAAGAGTATTTAGAGATGTTTTGAAATATGTTCAAGCTGTAAATGATTTCAGTGAAAGTACCCTTCTTAACAGGGGCAACTTCGGTACAATATTCCCTTTTATTTATTTTGATTTGACGAAACAGAAACAGGATATCAAAGATGGAATGACAAAACTGACTTTCAAATACACTTTGAGTGCTGCAACAAATGCTGATTACAGTGTGTATGCACTGGTCCTCTATGAGCAGGATATTGAGATGAGAAAGACTGATGGAAAATTAATTCTGAGATCAATGTAAATGGAATAATTAATTAAATTAAATAAATAAATAAATTAAATAATTAAATTAAATGATTGTTTGTATTAAATACAATTTAGTATAAACATATATTATATGACTACTTATCATCCTCATGGAGTGAAACTTTCACAGGGTCAGAAACAAAAGCTAGCAAAAGCTTATGCAACAAATTCGCCTGTAACAATCAGGTTGACACATAGTGAATTGTCTGGAAATGATCAACTAATGTTGACTAAGACACAAATCAACAAACTGATGAAATCAAGAAGATCAGGAAAAGGTTCAGACATCAAGATATCAAAAAATCAAATCAGAAAAGCAGTTGTAGAAGGAGGCTCTCTTTGGTCCAGTCTTTTTTCACTTGGAACGAGACTATTGCCTTATGCAGGTAAAGCAGTAGCTAAAGCGGCTCCAGCATTGGCTACAGGTGCTCTTTCTTCATTAGCAAGTCTCGGTGTTGATAAACTATTTGGGAAGAAACAAAGTGGAGGATTTCTTATTCCTAATGCCAATTTATCCCAATTATTGAATGTAGGAAATTTATTGAATACGAGACAGATGGCAGATATTATTCAAAAAATGCAGTATGGTGGAGACGTTGTTATAAAACCAACAAAAGCGCAGACTGGAAAGGGTATTGGAACAATACTCGCCAGTATTGGAATTCCTTTGGCTATAGAAGCAATCAGAAAATTAACTGGAAAAGGTTTGCATGTTGAAAGCAGCCGTCCAAGACGGTCATTAGATGTTCACGTTCCAATCGGTTATGGAATGAAAAAAAAAAAAAGACAAAAAAAGGGAAAAGGGCTTCTGTTAGGCAAAGACAGTCCTTTCAATTCAATCCCCATACTAGGAACCATTTTGTAAACAAACCCTTATCCAACTTTGATTTAATCAATTGGGTTAAACAACTTGGAATTGAACATTTTAGAGGAGTATTTTCAAGAGACAACCTGCCGAGACAAATCAAAAACAATGAATGTGGGATAGTCAATCTTGATTCCAAAATTGGACCAGGTACTCATTGGGTATGTTATAGGAATTTCAAAAATGATAGATACTGTGAATACTTTGACTCATTTGGTTTAATGATGCCAACAGAAGTACAGAAATACATGGCTACAAGTGGAAAACAACCTGAATACTCTGGTGATGAGATACAAGAAAGGGATTCAGTATTGTGTGGATATTGGTGTTTGTACTATCTTCTCGAGAGACAAAAAGGCAGATCGATTCTGGATACAATACATAATTCCAAATTCAGTCCAACAGATACGAGTGTCAATCACAGATTCATTATAGATTACTTTGAAAATATCTAACTTATATGTATAATGGTGAAATCATATTGTGTTAAACAGAAGAAAGTCACTGAATGTGTACCAGGAAGTGAAAGATATCAGAAGACGAAAAATGGTCGAACTATGATGAAATGCACTTGTGCTGAGTGTGGAATAACAAAGACTAAATTTGTCAGAAATCGGGGAAACTAATTAGCCCGTCTGAAGGGGCGGGCATACTAGATTCGGCTGCAGATATGGCACTAACAGGATTTTTGGAACATGGAGTCCCTTATTTAGCGAAGAAGGGTGTTGAAATGGTAGATATTATGCATCAGAAGCAATGAGAAATCCAAAGCTGCAAAAGAAATTAATTGACAAAGGACTTTCCCTCGCAAAGCCTGCAATCACAAAGGTTGGGTCAGAAGCTTTGAAACAACTCTCAACAAAAGTGAGACCAAATATTCGTTACAAAACAGATATCAAAGGATTAGATTATGGCGGTGCTATTGACATTCATAAATTAATTGGAAAAATACCAAAACCAAAAGCAGGTTGGACTCCAAGTAAGTATAAATATATGGGCCCTTAAAATCCATTGGATGAACAACTGGAATATGATCCATTGACTGGAGAGGTGTTAAAATGGAATGTCCTACCTTACAATAAAGTAGATGAAATAGCAGCTTACCATGATATTTGTTATGATATGGGAAAAAATAAAGGCGATTGTGATAGAACAATGGTCGAGTCACTAGATCAAATACCATATGGTGAGATGCCAAAATGGGGTCAAACAGCCAGATTCTTAATTGACAAAAAACAGAAACTTGGTCTCGGCATTTCAAAAAACGGAAAAAGCCGTCGAGTGAAGAAAACTGGCAAGAAAAACTAGCTGATGAATTACATGCACCCATAAAACGAAATTTCACTCGGCGGCGTGTGATTGTAAATAAAATTGATGAAATATGGGCAAGTGATCTAGTTGAAATGCAACAGTTCAGTAAATGGAATAAAGGTTATCGATATCTTCTTATGGTTATTGATGTCTTCAGCAAATATGGTTGGATTGTCCCATTGAAGGATAAGAAAGGTGAATCTGTCACTGAAGCATTCAAATCAATATTCAAGGAAGGCAGAAAACCACAGTATTTATGGGCCGACAAGGGAAAAGAGTTTTACAACAAACACTTGAAGGACTTGCTAGAGAAACATAGTGTACAGATGTACTCAACTGAGAATGAAGAGAAGTCATCAGTAGTTGAAAGATGGAATAGGACAATGAAGTCCAAAATGTGGAAGCAGTTCACTGTTCAAGGTAATACACAGTATTTAGACATGTTACCAAAATTAGTGAAACAGTACAACAACACAAAACATTCAAGCACAAAGATGACACCCGTTGAAGCATCTGATAAGAGGAATGAAGGAACTGTTTACTTCAATTTGTATGGTGATATGGAGCCATTAAAACAGAAACCAAAATTTAAAATAGGTGATAAGGTCCGAATATCCAAGTATAAACGGAATGTGTTCGACAAGGGCTATACACCAAATTCGACAGAAGAAGTGTTTACAGTTGATAAAATCCAATACACTAATCCAATCACTTACAAACTAAAAGATCTCAACGATGAAGATATTGAAGGGAGTTTTTATGAAGCTGAATTATTGAAAGCCAGACAGGATGTATTCCGTATTGATAAAGTCATTCGCAGAGATTACAAGAAGAAACAAGCTTTGGTGAAGTGGAAGGGTTACAGTGATGACTTCAACAGTTGGATACCAATCAGGGATTTAAAAGACATATTATAAAAGAAAATTATCTAACATATATATGTAGACCCTACAGTAAAAAGCTGTTATTTGCTCATGGTAGCCAAGAATATTATTGTTCCTGGCTATTTAAAACACAGGTCGAAAATTAATTAAAAATAAATTATTATAATATAATATACAAATGCAAAAATATTCCTACGATAATAAAGAATTGGATGTATCAATAGATTGTTATCTTGATGACAACAATGAGATTTGGTTCAGAGGAAGAGACATTGCTAAAATTCTTGACTATAAAAATCCACAAAGAGCAATCAGAGATTATGTTTTATCGGATGATAAAATCTTAAGAGACCACAAAATCAGCATAAATTCACGGGGGACAAAAATGGTCCCTCGAGCTGAGGCCACTGATTCACGGGGGACAAAAATGGTCCCTCGTGCTGAGACCCCCGAAAAAACTTTCAAATGGTTCTTCATAAATGAATCTGGACTTTATTCACTAATACTGTCCTCTAAAAAACAGGAAGCAGTAAAATTCAAACATTGGGTTACATCGAAAGTATTACCATCAATCAGAAAACAAGGATATTACAAGCAGTTTAATGATAGAAGTAATAACATGCTGATGATTGAAAGTGAAAATGATCTACACTGCAAGATTGTATCATTCATCAGAAAAAAATATGAAGATGCTTTAATGATTGTCGGTCTAGGTGAAAATCAAATAAGCTCAAATATGAGAATCAGAAGTTATAACAAAGGATATATGGCTGGTCAGTGTGATTTAATGCTGTTGAATCCCACTAGAAAATACAATGCTCTATGTCTTGAATTCAAAAGTCCAACTGGTGTGTATCAAGTGTCAGATAAACAAAAAAATATGAAGCAAATGTATGAGAAAAATAAGTGCAAGTACATCATGAGCAACTGCTTCGAAGACTTGATTCATGAAATAACTAAACACTTGGAAGAAAGCAAATTATACTTATCAAGAAGAGAAAGATATTTAAAAAAATAATTTATATAACTATATATTATGGAGAATCAAAATGTCAAAAGAGGTCGAGGAAGGCCCAGAGTATTCACCGCAGAAGAACGGAAGAATCATAAAACATCGTATATGCTAAATAAAGAATGGTACTGTAACATATGTAAGACAGGACGTAACTACACAATGGCAGGGAAATTTTGTCATATTAAAACAAAAAAACATCAAAAAAATATTCTTCAATAATTACAATTCAAAAGGATCCAGTAATTGGATCAATTGAATTCTCAACCATATTTAAACGAAGACGGAAATGTTTTAAAGAAATAATAACTATAGATATATCATAAATGGAAAAAATTATCGAAACTAATAGTAATATGGACAAGAAAAGTCTCAAAAAATTGAGCAAATCCCAGCTCATTAATTTACTGCTTAAGAATCAACAACAGAAGAAGCCAAAGGTTGTTATAGTTGATGATTACACACCAACCCCCCCCCCCCCCACCTAGAAATAAAAAACTGAAGAGAACAACACAAAGACCAACAGTCAGAGAATTGGTTGATTACTTCGAAAGAAAAAGATTACCAGCACCACCAAAAGAATGGTTGGAAGAAATAGAACAATTGAAAAAGAGACCGATCCCAGCACCGAGAACCAAACAGGTGATTCAAAAGCCAGCGATTGCACCCAGAACAAAAATAGAGCAAACAGAGAAAGCTCTAAAAGGTTTCACAAAATCTTTTGAAATCAGTATAAAAAATAACAAAGACCCGCTTGCGCAACTGCAAAACACAAGAAAGGCTGTTGCATATAATATTATAAAATTGTTGAATGAAATTAAAGGTCTCAAATTCGTTGAAACGCTAAAGGTAACATTCGCAAAAATGACTGACGGAGCAATAGAATACAAAACCGCATATTTCAACAGTGTAGCTCAAACAATTGTGAATAATCTGGAAGTAACTAAATCACTACAGTTGTCAAAAGACCAAATAATGAATAAGATTGCAGTTTGGGTATCTGAAGGTTCAGGTTGGACAATTGAATCTGTTGACAGCCATTACCTCAATGTTGTGAAATATGCGCCAGTGAGAGGCTCCTCATACATAAAACTACCAAATGAACTTAGAAACAGTGCGAAGGGTTTAATTAACTTGAAAAATGAGGATAATGAATGCTTCCGATGGTGTCACATCAGACACCTGAACCCACAAGAGAAATACCCACAGAGGGTTAAAAAATCAGACAAGCAATACATTGAAAAATTGGATTATACAGGGATTGAATTTCCAGTAACTACCAAACATTACAATAAGATTGAAAAACAAAATGAGATCAAAAAAATGTATTCGGTTATGAGGAGAAACAACCTTATCCAATATATGTATCAAAAGAGAAATATGCAGACTGCTTGAATCTGCTTCTAATAACTGAAAATGAAAACAAGCATTATGTGCTGATCAAAGATTTCAATAAGTTTATGTACAATCAAACAAAGCACAAAGAAAGAAAACACTTTTGTATGCACTGTATTCAATGCTTCAGCTCTGAAAGGGTGTTGAATGATCACAAGGACAACTGCATGCAAGTAAATGGCACACAGGCAATAAAAATGCCAAACAAAGATAACAACATACTGAAATTCAACAACTTTCATAAACAACAGCAGGTACCATTTGTGATCTATGCTGATTTTGAGGCCATCACTGAAAAAATACACGGTTGCCAACCCAACAGTGACAAATCATATACAGAGGCTTATCAGAAGCATACTGACTGTGGATATGGTTACAAAGTTGTTTGTTGCTATGACGATAAATATAGCAAACCAGCAGTAATATACAGGGGTGAAAAGGCTGTGTACAAATTTATGGAAGCTATGCTGGAGGAAGTCAAATATTGCAAGAATGTTGTGAAAAAAAAAATTAACAAACCATTGAAAATGACTAAAGATGATGAAGAGAAATTCCGAAAAGCCAAAGTTTGTCACATTTGTGATAAAAAATACACTGACAAAGATATCCGAGTTCGAGATCATTGTCACATCACTGGTAAATACAGAGGCTCTGCTCACCATGATTGTAATCTGAAACTCAGAGTGAACCCAGATGAAATAAAGATACCAGTCATATTTCACAATCTAAGAGGCTATGATAGTCATTTTATTATGCAGGAGATTGGAGCCATTGTTAAGAAGCACACTTACAAAAACAAGAAAGGTGAAGACTGTCAAATGAATATCAATGCTATCCCAAATAACATGGAGAAGTATATGGCTTTCATGCTTGGCAATCACTTGACATTCATTGATAGTTTCCAGTTCATGAGCTCTAGTTTGGAAAAACTTGTAGGCAATCTACCAAAAGAAGCCTTAAAATACACCTCACAAGAGTTCAAGGGAAATGATCTTAATCTGGTGGCACAGAAAGGTGTTTATCCTTATGACTATATGGATAGTTTAAATAAATTTAACCAAAAGCTTCCAACAAAGGAAGAATTTTACAGTATATTGAGTGATGA
This sequence comes from Pachyseris speciosa, assembly GCA_016490735.1. Taxonomy (NCBI): domain Eukaryota; kingdom Metazoa; phylum Cnidaria; class Anthozoa; order Scleractinia; family Pachyseridae; genus Pachyseris; species Pachyseris speciosa. Next base: position 59,310 of record JAEMWC010001385.1, on the reverse strand, counting down.
GCATATATCAGATGAAGACTATACACATGCTCAGACAGTGTGGGAAACATTCTCTTTGAAAAACATGGGCGATTATCATGACCTGTACCTTAAAACAGATGTACTCCTACTGGCTGATGTATTTGAAAACTTCAGAAAAACATGCCTTGAGTACTACAAACTGGACCCGTGTCACTATTTCACATCTCCCGGTTTATCTTGGGACGCCATGCTTAAAATGACTGACATAAAATTAGAATTGATGACAGACATTGATATGTTTCAATTCATTGAAAAGGGCCTACGTGGTGGTATCAGTTATATAGCCAACAGATACGGAAAAGCAAACAATAAATACATGAAAGATTACAATGAGAAGGCGCCCTCAAAATATATCATGTATCTAGACGCAAATAATTTGTATGGTTGGGCTATGAGTCAATATTTACCAACCGGTGGTTTCAAATGGTTGACAGAAAAGCGGATCAGCAAGTTAGACCTGGCTGTCTATAAAGAAGATAGTGCAAAGGGTTTGATTCTTGAAGTTGACCTTAAATACCCCCAAGAGTTACATGATCTACATAATGACTACCCACTTGGCCGGAAAAGATTAAAGTAGCTGAAAATATGTTGTCTGGGTATTGTAAAAACATCGCGAAGAAATATAAAATATCAACTGATCTGGTACATAAACTGATACCAACATTAAGCAACAAAGAAAAATACGTGCTCCATTATAGGAACCTCCAATTATACACTGATCTCGGTTTGAAAATAACTAAAGTCCATCGAGTTCTAGAGTTCAATCAGTCCGGATGGCTCAGACAGTACATCGACTTCAACACTCAGAAAAGAACTAGCGCAAAAAATGCCTTTGAGAAAGACTTTTTCAAGCTGATGAATAACAGTGTATTTGGAAAAAACGATGGAAAACCTCAGAAAGCGAGTAGACGTCAGATTGGTGACTGATGAGAAGAAGCTATTGAAATTAGCTAGTAAACCCACTTATGTTAGCAGTAAAATCTTCGATGAAAATCTAGTAGCTGTTCATAAGATAAAAGAAACACTTACTTTAAACCGGCCAGCATACGTGGGGATGTGTATTCTAGACCTTAGCAAGACACTGATGTACGATTTCCATTACAACTACATTAAACAAAAGTACGGTAACAAGGCCAAGCTGCTCTTCACAGACACAGACTCGCTGACCTATGAAATTGAAACCCAAGACGTCTATAGAAATTTCTGGAAGGATAAAAATAAATTTGACAACAGCGACTACCCAGAATGCTCTACATATTTCGATAAGTCGAATAAAAAAGTGATTGGTAAATTCAAAGATGAGGCAGCAGGAGTACCCGTTTGCGAATTCATCGGTCTACGATCGAAAATGTATAGCTATATGAAAGACAACCGAAAAGGAGGGAAGACAGCAAAAGGAATAAAAAAGAACATACACCTTATTCCAAAATGGCGGCCGCTCGGAATGATCTGAGGAGAGCAGCACGGAAACGAGGCATCGAGGGCCGGTGTGAAAATCTTGTGCTGTTTACATATAATCGTGAGCGATCATGCTTCAAAATTGCTCTATTCCATTCTGTCCTAAGAAAATTTATGTGGAAAATGGTGTAAAAATCTCTTACCAGAAGTTTCCAGAAGACCGACGTGTAGTGTGTTCAAGCCGAATGGGTTGTTGCCATACGAATGGATCTTGGATTAACTTTAAGTGACAAAACACTCGATCAAGGGTATGTTTGCGCCACTTCAAGTCTTCGGGTTATACTTGTTCGTTTGCTGGTCGCGAGAAAAGTTTGAAAACAACTGCTGTACCATCCGTTTTTCCGTGAAAGAAGTGTTCGCTCGTAAAACGAAAAGGACCAAAGCACAGTAGTCCGATCAAACGAAAAAGACTGAGGAAAACCTCAGCAACGGCTACGATAGGCGCCGGCAGCAGTATTCCAAATGTGTCATTTGACATAGATTCCCGGGAAAACCAGGAATTTCCTGACCTACATGTACTGTCATCAACCAAGACATCGTGATTCAGATATTTCTCGTGATAGAGATTCTAGGGAGCTATCAAACGACTGTGAGAAAGCTATCCATGATCTGGACTGTGAGAAAGCCGAACTTACTGAAAAACTCCGACAACTGGAGGCGGATATTTCCAAGATTTACAATCGAAAGTATTTAGCATCAACAGATGCATAAAGTCAGTTAAAGATTTAGCTTTTTATTCTGGATTTCCCAATAGAGACATTTTCAAGAGTATCATTCAGTATTTAAAACTAGTAAAAGAAGGTGGAAACAGAATTATTGGCATTCACCTTCTCATGATGTAGCAAATATGAATTAGAGAAATGATGAAAATGCCCCTGAACAAGGAAGACTAAGGCAATTTAAGCCTGGTTTCTAAAGGTCAGCACCACTTCAGTATTGCCCTCAAGGGCAAAGATCAATGACCACATGCCTGCTGATGTTAAGGTTAAATCTCCTTCTACCTGGGTCATAATTGACTGCAGCGAGCTCTGCTGTCAAATGCCTAAGAGTCTTCGTTTAAACAGTGATCTTTTCAGCTCGTATAAAAACCGGCATACCAATCCGAAGGGGCTTATTGGAACGGATCTCACCTGGGGGTGCCTAAACATTTAATAGTCAACTTTCCACGGGGCACTTTTTATTGGAACAAAAGGTCAAATGACCTCTGAGGAAGTTGTGCAAACACAACAAATTGTCTCCCTTCAAATCCACGTGGAGTGTGTGTCAAATGTGGTGTGTTTGTAAGCATAAGCACATAACTCGCGTACAGGCAATGACCGTTTATTTTCAGTTTGCTGACTATTTTGAACGATTATTTCCGATTTTCTGAACTACATTTCCGAGAAAACCTTAATTTTTAAATCTTCTTTTAGCGTTCCAAGCAAATAAAATTTAAAAAGTTAAAGTTATTCCCGAGTAAATATTTTTTTTCTACATGTTTGTAGTGTTGTAGTCAGCTTCCGTGGGCCCAGTTGCTCGAAGCATGGTTAGCGCTAAACCCGGAGTCTTATGATATTTATGTATGTATGCATGTATCTTAATCAATGATTAGCGCTAAACCTCAGCCTGAAAAGCTCTTTACCGGCTCAGTTGTAATGTCCCGGGTATAGATGAGATTTTCGTCCGGGTCGACCAGATGATAGTCGGTCTTTGCATTCAAATAATACTCATTCACGCAGTAAAAGAACGAAGCAAATGAGATTCTTAACTGACCTTAGCAGCTTACGCTTACAAAATTGCGCTTTGGTAATTACGTAATCCTTTACAAGAATCACCACCACACTTGAACCAAAATTTTAGTTAAGCATTTTTCAACTGATTAGGATCCCATCCGTTCAACGAACTGCCAGGTATGTCTTCAATTCTCCTGATAGATACTACGAACGCCATTGCTGGTTACATGCTTGACTTTGACTTGGCCCTCGATGCCTCGTTTCCGCGCTGCTCTCCCCAGATCTTTCCGAACGGCCGCCATTTTGGAATAAGGTGTATAATCAAAAATAAAATCAAACATGAAAATTATAAAGACACTCTATTCAATAATAAACAGTTGCATCATAGAATGAAAACAATCAGAAGCGAAAACCATCAACTTGGAAGTTATGAGATAAATAAAGTATCACTCAGCTGCTTTGACGACAAGCGGTATATTCATGATAATGGCGTGACAAGCTATGCATATGGACATTATGGAATCTAGCTGTTGGGGTGTTTTTATCGCCTCAAACCCACTGATTTGCCTAGTTCAGGATAGTATTGTGAGTTTTGTTGTATATTTAATTTAAAACACTGCCCTCTTTCTGACCCTTTACCCGAAGAATTAGCATATGTGACAGGAACATTTGTTGGGGGGTTTCCCTTTCGAATGAGTCATCAAACTACGTCAGATTTTTCACTTTTTACACGTGCGTATTATTTTTTATCTTTGTAAATTTCATTTATGTACCACAAGCATAAAAATGAAAATACAAACGAAAATATAAGGGTTGTTTCACACAGATAAAGAGTGGCTTGTATACAGAGTATCTAACGATTGGAAAAAGCGGGGGCCTTTCGTTAGCGAAATGTATACAAGCCACCCCATGGAATAATGAAAAACCCCCGCCGTTATTCCATGGGTTAAAAAATGAAAAAAAAATAAATAAAAAATAAAAAATGAAAAAATCACCCTGAGATGGTGTCGGATTGTTGGGTAGAGCTATAGTTAAGCTTCGGCTTGTCAGAAGTGCCGGTTCAATCTCAAGCCGGAGGGTGAAAAAAAACAATAATTGGCCCCAAGAGGATCTGATAGGGCCAGAGCGGAGTGGAGGTGGGAAAGACATAAATGATAGTGCTCTGGTGGTGTGGTGGTGGGAATTCAAAAAAACAAAACAAAAAAAAAACCTCTCATGAGGGACGGGTGGTGATTCAAATTCCAAATTAAGTCCCTCATGAGAGGTTCTGGTGGCCACCAGTTTTGCTATTTTTTCTGCATCTTTAATTGCTTCAAATAATAGCTATAGGCGATGACTCATTTCCTGTTTTTCCGAGAATGTCACGCTTGGTGATTTTTCCGAGAATGTCACGCATTTTAATAAACTATAGTTTTTCCAAAATACGAGATCATTTTGCTAAAACACCCCCCTAAATTAATTTTTGATCTGGTACCCCCAAACACTATACTACTAACATTGCTCTTTTAAAAGTCCATTGAAGGATAAGTTCATTAAACTCTTTTTTCGACTCCTCTTCTTAACGTGAAAATTCTTGATTTTATAACTTGACCCTCAAAACGTAAAAAGCGCCTTGACGTAGTACCTTTGAAGACCTTAACAATCTTCTCAGGTTGGAGAAGCTTACCATGAAAACCCTCATCGACAGGTCAGTGCTCCGCATGTGTGACCAACTAACCAATATGTAATTCACAGCGAAGCGACACTTGCGTTTTATATCTGTAAGTGATGTATCTAGTATGAAGACTTGGAAAAAATCAGATTGTGGCTACAAGCAAATAAGCTTAGTCTTAATGTTGCGAAGACTATATGCTCATCGGTTCATTTCAAAGACTGGCTAAGCTTCCCTTGGAACCAAATGTATGTATTGGGAGTGATCCGATCAAAAGAGTCAGAGATACAAAAATACTTGGAGTGTATATTGATGAATCTCTTACGTGGAGCAAGCATATTGAAGAAATAACTTAAAAGATTACAACAGGAATTAGTGCTCTAAAGCGGCTTAGAGATTTTGCAAGTCGAGACGTACTTGTTTCAGTTTATAATGCTCTAATTATGCCTCACTTCGATTATTGTTGTGAGGTTGGGATTCATTACGAAGTGTACTAGCCGAAAGGCTTCAGAAACTCCATAGCAGATGCGCTAGGGTGATCATGCTTTACAAAAACGAGGCTGGACAGTCTGAATTATCCCTACGCCATCTTGGCTGGAGTTTACTAAGCGAACGTAGATTTCGTATTAAGGCTAGGCAAATGTTTAAGGTTCTCCATGACTTGGCACCAGCGAGGCTTTCGAATATCTTTAGGAACTCGTTCTCAGCCGACAGTTATCATCTAAGGAACGCTGATAATAAGTTGGCCCTTCCATTGCCAAAGACTGAATTTTTAAAGAAGAGTTTCAGCTACAATGGTGCTAGGGTCTGGAATTCCTTACCGAATGAAATACGTAATTGTGAAACTTTGGCTACGTTTGATAAGCTTATTTCAACCTATAGACCAAATATCATTTAGTAATCTTTTTCCTAGGGTTATATTCAATTGAATGAATAACTTTAATCATGGTTGTTACTATATTTAGTATATTTTAATTATTATAGTTAGGGTTATATTAAATGCACGAATAGTTTTAATCACGGTTGTTAGTATATTTAGCGGCGGGTTTCTTTTGCAGGTCACAGGTCAGGTTACAGGTCACAGGTCACAGGTCAATTTTTCCGAGAATTATACCAAAAGAGTGACTTTCAATTTATGTGACAACTGACCACTTAAACCTTTAATTACGGAGTTAAAGCAACCCTGGACGGCAATCAACCCGAAGTCAAGATGGCCTTGTTGACCGCAATTCACGTAATGCTCTTGCCGTCCACCTAACGTCGCGGCAGTCATTCCCACAATTTTGGCGATGTCTCGAGAACGCGAGTTTGTTTTTCAATTTTACCTTTGAAATCCGTGTCTCTCAAAGGCTAATCTGGATTATATTCTAACCCAAGCGATATTAGATCCAGTGCAAAAATGCAAATTCGCAGCGACAGCGACTATGGCGAATGCTGGAAGCGAAGTTCCCGTCGTTGCTAAAAATGGGTAAATGTATCTTTACTTTTCATTGCATTTGCCTCTGCTTTTCCCGGAAATTTACCCGATTTTCAAAACAAAGCTGACAGGCCTGTATTTAGGTAACCTTGTACATGAAAAACTCAATTTATTTGTGAGATGTTTTATCTCGCTATCTTCATTTAATTTCAATTTGTTATCGGTCAAATGTCATGGAGTGCACTGAAAAGCACGATGTTGTATAAAATACTTTACTTCTGAAATCAAATCATCGTACAGCGGCGCCGTTAACAAGTTTCTCCCATCCCTAAAAGAAGCCATAGTGAAGCGAAACCTTTAACTTTTCGCGCACAGGACGACGTTCTAGCCCCATTCCCCCTCGCCATGGTTTGGCGACTAGGGATTCGCAGTCCAGGGTTGCTTGAGGTCCGTAATAAAAGGTTTAAGTGGTTAGTTGCCACATTAATTGAAAGTCACTCTTGTGGTATAATTCTAGGAAAAATGACCTGTGACCTGTGACCTGTGACCCGTGACCCGTGACCTTTGACCTGCAAAAGAAACCCGCCGTATATTTAGGATATTTTTAATTTTTATACTTAGCTCACGCCCCTACTGGAAACCAGCTATTGTTTTTTTTTACATTGTTGAATAGGTTAGCGTGATAAAATAAAGTTCTTCTTCTTCTTCTTCTTCTTCTCCTACGTTTCCCTAAATTTTTACTTTCATGTTTTAACATGTTTTTAGCAGGATTTTGTCAACCCAATTTTGGCTGTTGTTTTTATTCAGCATTGAGATTCTTAAGAGGCTTTGGCATGTTTTCTTCATCCCTTAACTGGCTTTTAAATTGACTTTTAGTTTTTTGGTGCTGTTCTCATTTTTGCTTAGGGAACGTTCCCATGATGGGACGATTGTTCCTATTTGGAGTGGTCCTATAGTATGAAAAGGAACAAATTGTTGTGAAAAATAGGAACAAAGTGGGGTAACACTAATCTGCGGAACTGCAGACCGCGGAACCTGTGGAACCTGCGGAACCTATATTTTTTGTAATAAAATTAAAAAACAAAATAAAAACAGTAATAATAAAAATGTCTACGAGTGGTTTAGTTCTTAAAAACAAAAGAGAAAGAAAAAAAAAAAGAAAAGAAAAATAAAAAGGGAGAGGGCAAACAAAAAAGATAGCGTACAACAAGGGGTATTTTTTGTCGGTCACCCATCCAAGTTCTAACGCGGCCGGATTGGGCTTAACTTCGGCGATCGGACGACGAGCACGCTTTCCTTGTGGTATCACACGCAGACAATACAAAGTATAAATGGTTCGCGTAAGTTGAAAAAAGCGAAATGATAAGCGAGAAATTACTAGAAATTCTAAAATTCACACAAACAAACATTAGCAACAAGTCGGTCATATCGTAGTCAAAACTGAGACGGAGATAAATCAACACGATTTAAATCCAGGCTTTGTACGAGTAACAAGAGTAACACATCAAGGGTGAAACCAAAACTGATTACACATACATACTGGGGTCAAACTGATAAAAGGTCTTTCCTAACCTGTTAATTTTCTCTAGGCTTGATATTGCCACATCACTTTTGAACATAAATAGCTGAAGATGCTGTCAACAATTCACATGCCATGTGCGTGACTTGAAGCAAAGCCCAAGTTCCCTACCTTTCCTTGGTTAGATCAATCACTTCAGGCTTGGAGTTCTTCATCCTGTTTCAAGCAAGGTCAGAGGCATTCAGTCTATTTGTGAAATGCAACCGATGTAACTCAGCAAACGACTGTTGTACTTACCCAGCATTGAGATGGAAGCGCCATTCGGCCATTTTGGTGGCACTACAGTACCACGTGACTATGATACCGGAAATAAGAAATTGACCGGAAACTTAAACGGAACACTTGTTGCTAATGTTTTTTTTTGTGTGAATTTTAGAATTTCTAGTAATTTCTCGCTTATCCTTTCGCTTTTTTCAACTTACGCGAACCATTTATACTTTGTATTGCCTGCGTGTGATACCACAAGGAAAGCGTGCTCGTCGTCCGATCGCCGAAGTTAAGCCCAATCCGGCCGCGTTAGAACTTGGATGGGTGACCGACAAAAAATACCCCTTGTTGTACGCTATCTTTTTTGTTTGCCTTCTCCCTTTTTATTTTTCTTTTCTTTTTTTTCTTTCTCTTTTGTTTTTAAGAACTAAACCACTCGTAGACATTTTTATTATTACTGTTTTTATTTTTTTTTAATTTTATTACAAAAAATATAGGTTCCGCAGGTTCCGGCGGTTCCGCAGGTTCCACAGGTTCCGCGGTCTGCAGTTCCACAGATTAGTGTTACCCAACAAAGTGTTCACTTAGAGCTAAAAAGGAATCTTTTGTTCCGAATTTTAAACATTGAAAGGAACGTTTTGTTCCGAAATGAGTCGCTGAGGAACAAATGTTCCCATTGGTATTGTTCCTCTTTTTATCATTTTGGTCCGTTTTATTCATTTGAGGAACAATTGTTCTCATTCACGAGTTCCGTTTTGAACGAAATGTTCCTTTTTATTGACACGCGGAACAATTCGTTCCTAACAATTAGTTCCCATTGATGTAAAATGGTTCCTATTAAGAAAATGACAGTTCCTTTGTACATGTTCTTCAACAGAACCATTCTTTTTTCTTGCCATCTGTGTTTTTATCGCTTTTTAATTGCATGGCGGAACGTTTGTTGTAGTGTTTTAAGTTTGACTCAACACGAAACAGAGTCAATAGCAGATTCTAACAGACTTTTCGAGGCGCTTTTTGACTTGTCCGGGCAAGGTAAGGTTGTACACCATCACACCAACGCCATACTGATGCCAACTTGGGTTTGTAAATTAACTCAAGGATAATGAAGAATGGCAAGCAGAGGCATACCTCAGTAAATTTGAACTTCCACAATGCAACCATTGTTCTAGGTATGCACAGGCTTGCCCGGGCAGGCCCGAACCCATTAGGGATGTAACTCTCTGCTATGAATTTGAGTACAATGGTAATAGGCTCGGGCAAGTAGG
>JAEMWC010001385.1:17500-45000 GCA_016490735.1 Pachyseris speciosa | reverse complement strand
CCGTGGCAACGTTTCCGTGATGGATGAAACCGAGAATGGGAAAAAACAAGCTGGTTTTGCCACTGCTTGCGTCCCCCACCAAGCATGGGACTTTATCCTTGTGTCGTTTTTTATTGTAGTTCAACAGCTTGAGAAAATCGTCGCAGAATTTTGCCACCTCATGCGGTTCAAGACTATTTTCGAGGACCTCTCTGGAAGTACGTTGGGTCAGGATCTCTTGTTGGATCGAACGGGCAAAACGCTCTCGGTGACACTTTTCCAATCAGATGGTCTTGAATGGCAGCGTTCGCGAAATCTCGTTTCTTGATTGACCAACAACAGCCATTGTTGACCTCGATTAGATGATAGTCAACGATCAATGGCGCGAACAGTTCGCAAAATGGATCTGCCAAAAGATCAATGACTTTCTTCATCTCGCTTACCAGCCTGCTTGTGAAGAATTCGTTGGTTGCCAAAGTGTTGACGAACGCCCTGGCCTCGCATTTGTAGGAGTAGGTGTACTTTGAACGAGAGTCCTTCTTATAAACTTTCCCTCTGTAACTGCCACAGCCTAACCTGTTCATTGCGATGGCAATGTCGTTAACCAAAACTGTCAGTTTGTCTGAAAGCATTTTTGATTCCGCATTAGGTTCCTCGGATGAAGTCGATGGCTCTAAACTCCCACGAGCCTTAGCAAAGCCAAATTTATCGACGCGCAAACCAGCTCCAATGAGTTTATCAATTGCTTTCCCTAAGGGTAACTCAAAGTGTGGGTTGATACAAGTCAGTCGAACAACACTCTCGGTACCGCATTCGTCTAGGTCTTGCGATGATAACATTTCCACGCCACCAGTACTTTCAAGCTCTTTTGCGAAGCTACTTCTGTAGGAACACTGAACCAGTTCTTCCATAAAGGGATTTTTGTGGTCCTTTAGCACCTTATACAACTCCTTCATTGCTTCACATTCTTTGCCCTCTGCAAATGTTACCTAATGAAAGCAAAGAAAGACACAGTATTATTAATAACGATGATAGCATTATTAATGATGCGAACGAGCAAATTAATTGAAGAATAATAATAATATAAAATAATACACTGATCGACTGGCTGGATGAGTGAATAAATGAAAAAACGGGATCAATGAATGATTGAACGAACGAACGAACGAACGAACGAACGAATGAATGAATGAATGAATGAATGAATGAATGAATGAATACTCACTTTGCTAGCTGTGACACTAACCCCACACTTTAGCAAAGTTCTGTGCACAACTATGGGGCTCGCTGGAGCGCCACTGGGCGTCGTTAAAGCCAGCCAGTAGGTAATGGCGGGACAAAGTGACTTGTTGACAAGTGCAGCGTGTCCATCAATCCACTGTTGTGTTGTAGTGCTAGGAATTTGGCTAGATGAATCTTCGTCACTCTCTTCACTCTCCTCTTCGTTGTCTTCATTCACTTTCGCTTTGCTTTTAGCATGTGTGCTTATAGTACTGAAGAAAAAGGCAGCGTCTTGAATTCCTTAAAAGAAAGGATGACAATGTTTCCGTTTTTTTTTAATCAACACTAGAACGCCATTTATTCTAGCTTAAAAAGACAACGTCATTTTCACAATACTAACCTGAAATGGCGGTGTCACAAGCATCACGAGTTGTGCAGATCGCTTCCCAAGATTTTTTTTTTATAGCTTTTTCCTTCACGTTACAGATACATTTTGCAGTAATAATGCTGCATTTTCCTGATACAACTGGACTCAAGAAGCACAAGGCATTGCCCTTGATAGCTTCGCTATTTAGCTGTCTGCAAGGTTGTTTGGCACGTATCATCTTCGATGGTAGAGGTACAAATGGCTACAGAGAAACGGTTCCTTATATATAGTTTGGGCACTTGCAAAATCACAGGGAATAAATTTTACACAAATTAAATCTCATATTTTTACCGTAATTGGAATTGCGCCTTTAGTTTTCAACACCTGTAGACTTCGAAAAAAGTGCTAATTAGACTGGACGCTGTCAGTGCGTAATGAACGTCACTGGATCTGGCGGTTCAAATACAATGATAGACCAATTTAGTTCTACTTCCATGAATTGCTGCGCTGAACTTTCAGCGACTTGTAAAATCACAAAGAATGCATCTTTCGAAAAACTGCATACTTCAGCCATGTTACGAATTACATTTCTTAAAATTAACACTTTTATACTTTTTCGGACCCTGCAAAAAGGCGCTAATTAATCTAGATGCTGCATCTCCCTGATGAAAGGCACTGAATCTGTTTTAATTTGTTCAAATACAACGTTGGGGTTGGTTGCATCTTCAGTGACTTGCTATATCACTAGGGAATAAATCTGGCGGTCAAACACGTTAAGGAATATCGTTTGTCTGTTCTTGCAAATTCACAAATAAGGTGGGAATTTGACAAATTAATCTTCAAGAAGAGAGATGCTTTGTTGTTAGAAACAGAAACCATAGGTCCTCAAAAATACCAAGAAAGGATACGGTAAATTAAGCACAACTGCCGTCAAGTGTAGTTACGGTGATAACCACTCAGTCTTATTTCAGTGCCGATAAAAATGTGGTAATGTGAGATTTCAAGTGTATTACAAGTGGGTCTTATACTCTTTGGCTCTTGATAAGACCAAACTTATACAACCAAATGTCCATAAAAATCCCGGCTGAGATGAACATATATAATATATTCTTGTTTCCGTCCTTTCCAAGATGCCCGTCTTTACCGTTTATAAAAAAGAGACTTTTGGATTGGAAATGTATTCCATTTGGAATCTTACGCACTGCAAGTTTCCCTGAAACCCAAAACTTTTTAAAAAACAAGCGGAAAGTATGGATCTCACGGAGTTCGCGGAAACCGAATATGTTATCATAAATATCTTCTCTTTATTACTGTAAGTATTACCAAGAAATAATATATTAATTACTTTAATATACTTTTATTGATTACTTACAGTAAGAAAGAGAAGTTAAAGAGGATAATATATTCTTGTATCCGTCCTTTCCGTGATGCCTGTCCTTTCCGTTTAAAAATAAAGACTTTTAGATTGGAAAATGTATTCCATTTGGAATCTTACGCACTGCAAGTTTCCTTGAAACCCAAAACTTTTTAAAAAACAAGCGGAAAGTATGGATCTCACGGAGTTCGCGGAAACTGAATATGTTATCATAAATATCTTCTCTTTATTACTGTAACTGATTTTATTCATTTCTTACAGTAAAAATGAGAAGCAAAGAAGGAACAAAGATTTAATTTTTTCAGTTCTTTCGCCTTTGTGTCTGTGATCTATGACTTACTTAAGCTGATCTGATCTCCACAATTGCATAACTTCAACGGATATAAAGGATATGCCGGATACAAAACTCACTCTTGTATCATGGAGCAAGATCGGGATAAACGCCTTGTTTCGCTGATGTAAATTTAAGGCCAACAATTTTACTATCGTTAGAGGAACAAGTGTGCCTTTTCATAGCTGTTCCTCTTGCGAGGAACGCTTCTGCGAATAAAAAAATCCAGTTTGAGTGGTTTGGGGGCCTAAAGAGGGAAAACCTAATTTTTGGCATTGCTCTACATAGAAATTCATAACAACATAGTCATGGCGAGATTTGCGTAGTTCTTATAAGTATTGTAGAGTTTTTAAAATCGGGAACTAAAATTTTGGGAAACGATCTTCTTCTTCTTCTTCTTCTTCTTCTTCTTCTTCTTCTTCCTCCTCCTCCTCCTCCTCCTCCTCCTCCTCCTCCTCCTCCTTCTCATCCTTCTCCTCCTCCTCCTCCTTCTCCTCCTCCTCCTCCTTCTTCTCCTCCTCCTCCTCCTCCTCCTCCTTCTTCTTCTTCTTTTGTTACGTAATCTGACTTGTTATGTGCATTGAAACTATTTGTCTTTTGGTTGTCTGATGGCCAGGACTGACACGGAGGAAATGAATGCATCTTGATGTTTTGTCATTGTGTCTTGGAAAAATTGCATTAAAATTTATTTCCCAGAAATAACTTGTAATGTACCTCTTCGTAGTACAAGGGCCATTTGTGTAACAGAATAAGAACTTGCTCATGAATTAAACAAACTTATAACAAGAATTCCCGTAACAGTGACCCTTGAAAAGTTGTAAGGATTTTATTTATTTATTTATTTATTTTACTTTACTTTATTTTTTGTGAATAGAGGGCAAGCTTTTGCACCCACTCAGATGAGCAAAACTCAACCTAGCGCCACAATTTTTATTTGTATGCTTATGTTTTTATTTTCCTCGTAGGCTGGTTCTTAGGAGACATTACTGTTTGGCAATAAGAATTTGTGATTACCTGAAGATTCCCAAAGGGGAGGGTGCCAGTCGCATCCTTGGACACTGGGCCTGCTATAAAGTAAGAATGGCCAGCGGCCACTACTGTTACCGTATTGTAAAGCATTTGGTGTCGTTTTTGGCCATGTGTGTTTTTCTACTAGGGACGCAGGATGCGTTCGGGACGAACTTGGACAAACATCTGTAATGCACTTATCAATAGGCAGATTTAGCAAAAGCAACGCAACGTCAAACGAGAACGCGAAAACATGCGGAAATGACTGAACACGACTTCCGGTGCTCAGTTTACCGTTCTACTATCAGTCAAGTCGTTTTTTAAATCTGCGCACGCCGTCGACTCTGTCGTCACGTTGTCTTTGCTAAATATTGCCCAATGTCTTCCACCGGAGAGATGGGTGTTAGGAGGGCTATTCTGGGGTTTGAGGACCCTACTGTCAGGGGAGGGGGTGGGAGGGTGAGGGGTTTGAGCCCAATGTTACTAAAGAGAAGATTGATAAAACAAAAAATATTGGAACATGAAGAGGCGTCTTCGTGATGTTTAATAAAACTTCAATTGTTTTCAGTATCCCCATAAGCATGAATCGCAAAATCACAGACCAGGCAAAAAACAAAACTGCAACGAACGAGGTAGCACCCAGGGTGGGGTTTTTTTTTATTATTATTACTTTGATTTTTCTTTTTTTATTTGCATTACAAAACATTATATTACAAAAACTCGAAAATTACATCCATAAAGCAAACAAATTCACTGTACATATTAAACTAAACTAATCTTTGTCTTTCGGACAAATACAAACACAAAAAGTAATCTATTCCATGAAGAGGACTTTACTCAAAGGGTATCGCACTGTGTCAGGTTTTACAAGGCCGTTGACTATCAGAATAAAAAGAAAAAAGGAAAAAAAGGTTCGTGAGTTATTGCGCCCTCAGGGGTAAAGGAAATGCTGTATATACGTCTACGGGTGGGGATTTTGACTCTTTGGGAAAAAATAAAATTCCTCAAGTGGAATAAATTGATTAGTGCATACACGCAGTGCGTCTTGCTGTCGTCTTGTAGTTCGTCCAATATGCATAGCTTGAAATTTTGAAAAAACTGGCAAGTTTTTTCAAATTTCAATCCATTTCCATCCTCGTCATCCTTGATGGAATACAGGAGTTTATAGTGTCAATGCAGTACTACAGTCTTTGGCAGCAAAACTAGACCATTATTTTATGGTTTGCACTGGTGCATTGGCATTTTTAAGCTTTTTCAAGCGATGGTACAATAGCGTGACAATGCCCCTTTAAGCAGCGGATAAGATCAACAGCATCTGCTGCTCTTTGAACAACTGGGTCCAGGTGTTTGCGCGAACTCGTACTAGGCCGGTTGTAGGTTTATAGGCCAAACACGGCTATAATCCCTTTAGCATGGTTATCGTGATGAGTCTGTTTTTGTCTCTGATCCCACACTTTGTAAATTACAACACAATTATGTGTTTCATTCCCGCTTGTTCCTCTAAAACACTGCTGACTCTGATTCCAGCTGGACCAGCTATATCATTCAATATGCCTCTTTACGAGAATGCACGGTCAATTATGGTCCGTGTGATTTACCTTCAACCAGGTTAATCGTTGTGGGCGCTTGGGAATGAAGAACACGCAATATTTAACGGGTAAGATGAGTTAGAGTCAAAGCAGACTGACCTGCGTACCTGAGTTTGCTTTCCTCGAGGAATTCCCCCTTTATTGTTTAAAAATTTGATTTTTTTTTCAAACTTGTTTTAATTGCACAACAGGTTCAGCAAGCTAATGTTGATGACGAGGAGATAGCTCGCGCAATCAACCCAAGCTCGGAGAGACTCCTGGGATATCATATTCGGAGATTGCCTCTAAAGCAGTTGACTGTGGAAGAACACACCTCGCTATAAAGGTCCGTGAACATTGTACGAATATCCATTTCCTTTCAAGTAACGGTCAAACTTAAGAATTTCATCCTCAACATATTTATCAGCACAACAACAACAACAACTTAAATGGGTAAAAACTCAATTACTGGTGACCCAGTAGTTTACATTGAGGCCCTTAAAATATAAAAAAAAAAACACTAAAAAATTTATACTGAATTCACATTCTAAAAAGTTCTAGTGACTGAGAAATGGTCTGAATTAAAATTATGAGCAAGGGTGTCTTTTAACCAAGGATCTCTTAAAATTGAATAGTCTTTTTATGTCCTTTGCTTCTTGGCAAAGTGTATTAAAAAGAACTTCTCAGTAGCTTTCATTTAAATGGTAAAACTTTTGGAATTCATCCACAAATACAATGGTTAGAACCACCTTGTACGGCGTAACCAACAGTGGCAAACGAAAGTGAAGTTCTTTGAGTTTCTTATCTGTGGTCACACTTTATGATTCAGTTTATCCTCTAATTCAAAAGCTAGAACCACCTTGTAGAACATAATCAACAGCACCAAATTTAAAAAATGACTCCTCAGCAGCTTTCGTTTGTATGTGGTCCCTCAGTAAAGTTTTATCTATGGGCTCACGTTTCTCAGACCAGTATGAGCAATAACTCATGAAGGCACACTTTCATCCACAACTTCGACAGGGTTACGTAAAGTGGTCTTTGAGGAGTCAAGAGGCGTTATGAAAGCAGAGCAATATCAGCTGCATCCGCCAGCACCTTGCAAAATTTTTGTTTGTTTTTTAATTCAATAATACTAGTTAGAGCGGTTTTCAGTTGAGTGTCGAAAGTAATTATTGTTTTGCTTTGGTTTTGCATTGCTTCACTCTGTGATTGGCCAGGAAAACTCGCGCCACTTTCTCAACCAATGAGAAGCAAAACCAAAACCAATTGTGATTTGCACGCGCGTATTTTCCCGCGCATTTCGCCGGCTACATGTAATTGCTTCGTATTCTGATTGGCTCATTTCATTGCTTATTTCTGTTGTGATTGGCTGGACTAATTGCTTTGGTTTTGGTTTTACGACACTCAATTGAAAACTGCTCTATTCAAGCTTTGTTTCTTTTGCAGCTTCTGGACTATGAAGCAAAGGCCGCTGACCAAGTCCCACTGCTCATGCGCATGAAAAAAGATGACTTAGCACTTGAGAAAGCTATCATGAGCGGAGACACGGATCTAGGTAATCCTTCGGTTTGCCAGATTTTCTGACAATTCTTTAAACCTTGTACTTTGGCGGCAAACAGCGCGCGAAATACAGTGTTTGTGTAAGGATTGCGATGTGAAAGCTGAGGGATACAGCTGAACTAAGTTGCTCCCATTGATAGCAGACTGCTTTTTGCATCTGAAGGGGCTACCCTGAGCCGTATAAATCAATAAGGTTGATCCATCCATCCAAGTAGATTACGAGTAATCGCGTTTTTAATTTTCCATACATTTGTCTGTAATCTCCGCGAAGACTGGCGGGAAAATTTAAAGGCAAATTTATGGAAAATTAAAAATGTGATTATTCGCATTCTAGCTCAGCGGTATCCCTCAGCTTTAAATGGAATAATGTCCATGAATGATATCCAGTATTACAAAGTTATTTGACAGCGCAATCTCCATAAAAACACTGTATTTTGCACGCTGTTTGCCCCATTTTCAAAATGGCGGATTTTACCGAGAAAAGGTCTATTGCAAAATTTCGAGGAGCTTCTTTCCACACCCATAAAGGATCGAAAATGAGTGTGGCTCGGTTACGAGCGACAGGGAAATATGGAAACCGACTCAGTCTCCACTTCAAACAATGTTTTTACTGTCAGCAGAATTCGCCAACCGGGCTGTTCAGAATGCTACCGTAATAGGATAGTTTCGAATTTTAGGAGAACAAAAGAAGGTCAGTTCAGCAACGGAAGTCAGCCAATTCCCAATGGCAACCAACAGGGCTTGTTAAAGGGACTACATCATGGGGATTTGCACTGACCTTGGTGTCGGATTAAAACCAAGTCCAAAAGAAAGGTATATCAAGCTGTTTTCTCAAAGGGAGAACAAATCATGATGCTTTTCCACGACATAAAAGAGCGACTTGAAAAAGCTGGCCCAATTTTTTGAAGTTGCAATGGTCCTTTGCAGGAGTTAAGTCACGTGGTACAAAAACGCCATGCTGGGACGCAAACAACTCACTGGGATAGTCAAACAAAGAGTTTTCATCATTTCAAATGGTAATATTCTTTGTTTGTCTAGTCCCAGCGCGTTGCTGGCGTCCAAGCATGACGTTTTTGTACCACGTGACTGACATCCTGCAAAGGGCCCATTCGTTTCAATCCACGCCATCCGTAATCGAAGAAGCTTTGTTAAAATGATAAAGTAATTTTAAACATAACTGAACCATTATTTTTGGCTTTTGTTTGCTTCCAATATATCTTTCCCTGTATGTTACTGTTATTTAAAGTAATATTAAGAATGCCTGACTTAGGCCCCTAAATAACGATTAGCAATTTATGGCAAGAACGAATGTTCCCTATGAGAATGAAATGTGTCATATCTTTACCTTACATCTACGCTGCGCTGTTATTGGGCTTACATTTGACGGATGCTAACATGACGTGTGTTTTTCAGTTTATATGGTTGTGATGCACTTGAAAGACAGTCTGACCCTTGGAGAGTTCCTGATGGCCATACGTTACCGTCCTGTGGCACTTAGCCTCTACATCAAGGTGAGTCTGAAGAAACAAGAGAAAGGGTAGTTTAGCGTTAAAAAACAAGCAAGGCTGGTTACACGGCTAGGAATATATATTTAAACCAATATTTCGGGAGGCACAGCCTTCCTTCATCAGGGTGTTACATATTATGACCCTAAGATGAAACGACGTTACAGTTTTAAAAAAAGTTGTACATGTAACATGATATTATCATAAAGGTAAACAATACAACGTGAAATAAAAAAACGTTACAGTTTGAAAATTTGAAAAAAACGTAACATGAAAACAAAAAGATAGGTATTATATTTCTTCTTTTCTGTTGATACCTAACGGTTCAAGAGTTTGACCTCTATCAATTAGATATGCTTCTCTGGCTCTTCGTACACCGTCACGATTAGATTTGGACAGTTCTAGTGGAATTAGTTGCATGTCAGTTTAGCGTTGTAGTTTGCACTGACTATTTAACAATTAGATTATGAGCTCGAGATTTCTATCGCGTGATATCGAGAGCGAATAATCTAATTGTTTTAGTATAAATCTACTAGACGTTCAAAACTAAACAAGTAAATTATCCAAATTCCCCTCACAGACTCTTCGAAAACGCGAAGAAGCGGCCGCCATTTTGTTGACAACCGCTACTCACTATCTATCACAGATTAGTATAAATCTACTAGCGTTCTATCACGAATGCCGTTCTCTGACTGGCTGCGCTACTCGCTATATATTCTGTGATAGATAGTGAATAGCGGCTGTCAACAAAATGGTGCCCGCTTGTTCGCGTTTTCGAAGTGTCTGTGAGGAGAATTTTGATAATTTACTTGTTTAGTTTTGAACGACTAGCAGATTTATACTAAAACAATTAGACTATTCGCTCTCGATTTCTATGCGTGATAGCTGATGAGGGCTGCGCCCTCATCAGCTATCACGCGATAGAAATCTCGAGCTCATAATCTAATTGTTAAATAGATAGCGAGTAGCGTAGCCAATCAGAGAACGGCATTCGTGATAGAATGCTGGTAGATTTATACTAATGAGCGATAGTGCTATTGAGTGTCGTAAAATCAAAGTAGTTACTCTGACCAAAGGTACGGCAAACTCAAACAGCGTAATTGACCAATCAGAATACGAAGCAATTTCATGTAGCAGAAGCAAAGCGCGTGAAAATGCGCGCGTGCGAGTCGCGATTGTTTTTCATTTTGCTTCTCATTGGTTGAGAAAATGGCACGAATTTTCCTGGCCAATCACAGAGCGAAGCGATGCAAAACCAAAGCAAACGCAATTTCTTTCGATGCTCAGTTGAAAACCACTTTATTAAACGATGCCGTCATTACAAAAGACTACCAGGGGTTGACGTTGTTGACTGATTTCCTAGCTCGAATGCCGATGTCTAGCATTTGAGGACGTCTGCAACGACAAGTTAAAAAAGTCACAGAGAATATCCGTTAATTATCCCATTGGTTGACGCGCTACAGAGTTGATAAGGTGTGGTTGCTTTACTGAGAGAAAAGATAGCACGCGCTTGGAAAACTCAGCTGAAATGAACAAGCCAACTAATACCACGTTTACCGAATTCTTTTGTTAACAGTGGGGCTCTGAGTTATGCTAAAATCCCAGGGGGGGGGGGTTCGGGTATGAAAGGGGAGGGGTTGCTCGTCGTCTCACTTAGGGGTGTAAATGTTGGAGTTTGATCTCACTTAGGGTGTTCTGGGAAAAACGCCGTTATATTTAGCCGTGAAGATCTCGTTTAGGGTTGCACGCGAAGAATATAAAAATATATATTTAATATGTATATTTTTAAATCGTTTTAGGAGTCAAAAACGAAAAGCTTGGGCCACGCCCAGATTGGTCTATTTTAGGGGTTTAATTCAACATTTCCGACAAGCATCCCCCCTCGGAGTCAAGATTAGCTACATAGAGTATTAGTTATAAACGCAATAAGCAATTTCCGAATTGCCTCGAAACTCTCCACGAAAGTGAGCCGTAGTGCACACTCTCTCTCTCTCTCTGGTGAATATGAGTTTTCGTTCCCATGTATATAAAACTAATTACCGTATGAAAAACTTTGCACCGGGACTCGATTTGAAGAAGAGACTGAACTGAACCGGGAAAAGGCTTGCTGTAACACAATCCATGACCTCTGCGATAACAGTGCAGTTCTTTACCAACTGAGCTACCGAATCAACTGGCTTGCCTCCACAACTACAATGATTTTCCATGTATGTAAAGATTTGGATTCCGGTCCTTACAAAGAGCGACTCAAGCGCGACGAGCAATAAATATAATTGTTTCCCGTTGCCTTGTATTAACTACCATATAAGATTATTTTTGTCGCTAAACTGTGATTTAAATTACCACTTTTTTCTTGTAGTACTGTAAGGATCAAGATCGCCGCACACTCGTGGACCTGTTTTATCAAGATGATCAGTTTCTAAACAGTGGAAATGCGTTTGTTCAAGACAGCTACAACGAGAAGGTATCAATATCAAAATTATCCTTACCTGTGTCCGTGTAGTTCTTATTTATCATCTAGGAGAATTAGGAGACTGCACTGCAATCACAAGTATTATAGTAAAATAAACAAAACTACTCAACTCTGATTGGTTGAGAGTAGTATAATAAATCCCAAATTATACTAAACAATTATCCCGTGAAATCGGGCCGAATATCGCCTGTTATTACATTGTGACAATGACCAAATATGGTCACAGCGCGCTCAATATTCGTCGTACGTACTTAACAGATATCCTGCGGTATACGTAATTTTGTGTGTCGCGGAGAAAAACGGCGGCTTTTCCAGCTTTTTTTGCAATAAACGCAGAAAATTGCGCTTTGTCATGAATGCGTTGAATAATAAAACAATTATCCTGCTCAATCTTGTGGAATGTCGCTTGATTTTAGCCAGCTCGACCGTCGACCTCGTCGGCTAAGTATCAGGCGATAGTCCGCGCGATTTCGCAGGATAATTCAGTTGTTAACTACTTAGCTGAAATCCGGCGATATTCCGGCACGATTGAGTAGGATAATTGTTTTGTTACTCAACGCGTTAATGACAAAGCAAAATTTTCAATGTTTATTCCAAAAACAGCTGGAAAAGCCGCCATGTCAATCCGCGACACACGAACTATTACTTCTATCACAGGATATCTCTTGAGTACACGCGACGAATGTTGAGCGCGCTGTGACAATATTTGGACATTGTCACAACTTCTTGAATAATAATCCATATTATGCTTCCATGTCCAAACCAATGGTTCCTTTTTTGCCGAACGGGCGTTTTGTAGAAACTCATCTTTTTGTTGCTCCAATTTAGACGCTAGAGGCCAAATTCAAAACATTGTCCAAAGCACAGATGTCTTACCAGCAAGGAAGCTTCCAGTTTTATGCCAAGGTATGCGGGATCACACTTCACGTCAACATCAACATCAACACCAACACGATAAACACTCTGTATTCTTCTTTACTTTTTCTCAACAGAATTAACAAGTAAATGGGAACCACGCAGGATAATTCTTGCGTTTGTCGTCAACGCTTAATTGCAAACTTCCCAGCTTCACATAAGTAGCCCGTCAAGAGGCTCCCTTATTGGGGGACTGGGCGCGAGAAAATTCGCTGCTGCTCCAGGCCTCGCTCGGTGCGCCGCTCTCTTCTGTTGTCCAGTACCCTACAGAGACCTGTTCACCGGTAACATAGGACCAGCAAATACAAGAAAATTCCGGTCACGGTTTTTCGCTGAACGCGATCGTAATTCTCTCTATTTCTTAACAAAACCAAAGAGGAAATGGAATCACCAGCTATTTTAGAGGTCCTACACCGCAGAATCACTTCACTAAAGATCACCTTGTCACATCTCGCTCGTTTTATTGTTTTTTCTCCTTTCAGGCTACGGAAGAACAAATTAAGCTAATGGAGTATCAGGTTAAATTGGAGGAAAAGTACAGAAAAACGTTTCTAGATCTCTCGTTGAGTGACACCATTTATCAGGTAAGAATGGCAAATGCTCATAACCCCAAACTACTTTATTTCGCTAATGTAGTACTTTGTAAATATCCAAAAAAACATTGACTTTATTTCCAGTTTGGACTTTTTTTCATGGGCGTCAAAACTTGCGATAAACAAAGCATCATTTGGTACACGACCGAGTCAGAAGGGGCCTGGGTCCATTCCTGATCTGACGTCACAAACTGCTTTGCATACATGTTTACAAAGACTTCCCGCGATGCAAATTAGTTTGTGACGTCAAATCAGGAATAGACCCATGCCCCTCACTAACTCTATCATGTGACAGGTGATGGCTGGATTTCATTTACAGCTTTTACAGCCTATAAAAAGTCAAGATGGGATGTGCAAATAGGAGCAATGCGTTTCGAACAGATGGGGTTAGGGTGGGTTGGCTGGGGTTAGGTGGGTTTGGGGTTAGTTCCACTTTAAAATACAAAACGTTGTTTAATTTTAGTAGAACGTAGTCGTTTCAGTTTTGAGAAGAGCTAAGCGGGTATTTCTCTTTACAGTGCGTGCTGGAAGGCGACCAGAAAGTGGCCGAGCAACTGAAGAAGGAGTTTAAGGTGCCAGATAAGAGGTTCGTGACACCGTCATCATGATAATTTAATGAGCTGTGTGTACAATGTTCAACGACAGCTTCAACATCGACTGCTACAGCAACAAACAGCTAGAAGTAATAGCAACAACAACTCTATCGAACAGAAACAATGATAAATGCCAATATCAACAACAACAACAACAACAACAACAAATGTTTATTTATACGTGGTTGATTAAGAACTGCAAAGCTGATGTGGTCGTGTCATACTAAAAGATAGTTATGTAGAGAATTTTAAAACTATACCCATAAATTGGAATTACAACAGTGTGATCGAACAAGGTAAAATCGTCTAGTACATTAGACTAAATTAAATTACGTTTAAAACTATTAACATTTTTCTACCCTATTGTTATTGTTACTCAAAAACTTTAATAAAATGGCGCCACGGTATGCGGATAATGGCAACAACGACAACGTCAGTGGTTACTTCAACCATTTAAGCTATAAGAGTGGCCTGTGTCTAAATCACCGCGAAAAATGTCTTCCTAATCCAACACAAAAATCAAGACGCTAAAGGAAATTATCACCAAAGGTGAAATGTGATTTTAAAGAAATTCTCCGCACTAGGGCCATACGAAATGTAGAGAGGACAGTAATGAGAATATGCAAGCTGATATCAGGATTTGAAGGGTTAACAATCCTGCATTAAATAAAAGACAACACAAGGAGGACCGCAGCTCGTGCGGAATGTACAAACGAGAGCGTTACCGTTTGGTGGAGCTATTTACACATTTCTTTTCTTCGGGAACTCTTCTCTCAGCAACTGCGTAATTAAGGTTGGGACAGAGCGGTTTTCATCTTAGTGTGGAAAGTAATTATTGGTTGCTTTGGTTTTCTTTACTTCGCTCTCTGATCGGTTTGAAAAATTCTCACCACCTTCTCAACCAATGAGGAAATTGCATCTTGCACGCGCGCATTTTCCCGCGCTTGTTACCGGTTGTATGTAATTGCTTCGACTGTGATTGGCTCCTTGCGCTTTTTGCGTGTTCCGTGATTGGCTAGAGTTGCAGTTTTTTGAAAACCGTTCGAACGTTCTTTTCTCTTTAGATTCTACTGGTTGAAAGTGAGAGCCCTAGCGGAGAATCACAACTGGCTGGAGCTGGACAAATTTTCCAAAGCGCGCAAATCCCTAATAGGATACGAGGTAACTTTGTTTTCATTTTTGTCACTGCCAGGGTATCAACCTCACTAATATTCATAATGGAGGCACTGGTTACGAAGCCTAGGGCCATACGTACCTGGACATTTCTTAATTGGCTGAGCCAACGAGAATCGAACCCAACACATTCCTTGTTTCTAGTCATACGCTGTTCCACTGAGCTTTTGCGAACTCATGGTGAGCAAGGCCCCGCTTGGTTCTTTTAGTTCGACATATCTCTTTGTTTCGAAGATTGAGACTCAACACTAAGTCTTAACTCGCATTTTAAAACTCACGAAACGGAATTTGCTTAAGCTGTTTAATCATTTAATTTCCACTTTTCCTCGCAGTTCTTAGTTGAATTAAAACCTGTCTTTTTTCAGCCATTTTTTGAAGCGTGCTTGGAATTTAACAACAGAATAGAAGCTGAGAAGTATGTTTCTCGAGTTCTTCCGGAAAACAAAGTGGCGTGTTTTGTCAAACTCGGGTGAGTAAATTGTCTCTCCAAATATACCTTAGTTGGTTTGTCCCGAAACATGGGGAACTCTAATGTTTACGATATTCTTAACATTCAGTTTTCTCAAATACGAGCAGTGAATAAAAAAACTCCGCGAATATTACCGTGAGGCTATTGAGGCAATTGACGCAAACGAAATATACTTTAGTGCGTTTTCAATTGAGTGTCGAAAGTAATTATGATTTTGCTTTGGTTTTGCATTGCTCCGCTCTGTGATTGGCCAGGAAAACTTGCACCACTTTCTCAACCAATGAGAAGCGAAACCAAAACCAATTGCGACTTGCACGCGCGTATTTCCCCGCGCTTTACGCTGGCTACATGTAATTGCTTCGTATTCTGATTGGCTCATTGGTCTGCTTACTTCTGTTGTGATTGGCTGGAGTAATTGCTTTGGTTTTGGTTTTACGACACTCAATTGAAAGCGCTCTAACTAGAAACAAGTGGAATAATAATGCCTGCTTGATAGTGCAGTTTACAGTTACATGCTCCGTGACCTGGCCTATGGATGGAAAGGAGGCTGTGGGTGACCTTGTCTTGATACAGACCTCACTGCTTTTCTAATGTAAATCATGTTGCTCTTTTTCTCACTACACATTTGCATGAGAAAGACAGAGTTTGTATCAAAGCAAGGTCACATCTAACCTCGTTTCCACTCAAAGGCCAGGTCACTGAACACCCAACTGTATAATGACAATTTAGCAACTGCACTCGTGTGGCTTCAATTTGTAGTCTGCCTGACATTTTCCTACACAAACGAATCACGGCAGAGTCGCAGTCTTCTTTCTGTATGTAATTATTGTTTCCAATACATATCAAACATGGACAAATTGAACATTGCTTGATTTTTTTTTCTTTTTTTTTTACAGTAAATATGAAGATGCCGCTGAAACAGCATTTGCTCAGAAAAGCGAAGAGGGACTGGATCTAGTGCTTGGGAAATGCGCGACTTCAAATCGTCCGCTGGCCAACCGCATTCAGGAGATGAAGGCTCATCTACGTCAAAAGCGATAAAACTTTGATGACTTAAATGAGCGACCAGCTTCAAGAAATTCCAATCAAGAAAATCTAAATCAAATTAATTGATTTCGTATTAGCAGGTCTCGCTAATTCAGACGGTGTATGATGCTAACAAAGAAACGAGTTTCGGAGTCCAGAGGCCATGTCTAGCGAATCATTGTGACGCTATCTACGTATTGCCCTAAGGTGTTTTTTCCTGAAAATAAAATGAAAGCGGTATTGTAATGGGAGTTTTACAGTTTTGGGGCCGACAATTTGCTTGATGGTCGCTTAATACTTTGAGGCTTTGATGTTGAACTAAGTTCCCATAGCTTTTCGCTATTTTTCACTTCGTTTCCTGTATTTGTTTGACAAAATGCATCATGAATTCGGCGGGATAATTTATGCGGATATTGTCCAAAGAACTGCGCATCCTCCCCCGTATGTCTTCAACAGCAACAATCATCTTATTTCTCCCTACAATCTCGCTACTACATCAAACGTACCAGTCACTGGAATAAAAGAAACGATCAAAAACAGGAAAAGCATTGCTTGATGTTTAGAGAAGTTCTCCCAGCTAATGACGTTAGAAATGTATGAGGGACAGTAGGGAGAATATCCCTTTTCATACCAAATTTTTCTGTTAACAATTAGATTATGAGCTCGAGATTCCTATCGCGTGATAGCTGATGAGGGCGCAGCCCGAATCAGCAATCACGCATAGAAATCGAGAGCGAATAATCTAATTGTTTTAGTATAAATCTGCTAGTCGTTCAAAACTAAACAAGTAAATTAACTAAGTCTTCCTGACAGAGACTTCGAAAACGCAAAGAAGCGGCCACCATTTTGTTGACTACTCACTATCAACAACAGAATAGATTGCGAGTAGCATAGCCAATCAGAGAACGGCGTTCGTGATGGAACCGGCTAGTAGATTTAAAACGTAGATAAATGATGAACAAAAGTTCAAAAATACTGCGTGGCACTAATACGGATGAAAGTGTTAAAAACAAAAGGTAGTGAAGTGCCAAAAAGTAGTTTGAAAGACAAACCATACGTTTCGGGCTTAGCCCTTCATCAGTGGTGTGAAAACGATTTAAAGTTGCGCACGACAACAACCAATGCGTGAGGAGAGACAACGGTTGATTTTTTAAAAAAAAGCACACGCAATAATTTGTGCGCGCGCGTGTAAGTCTCAAAGGAAAGAAAAGTTAATGTTCAGGCCGCGTGGCCGGGTAGTTCCCATCTTGAAGATAAATCGCATTTCCAAGCGTTTCCGGTGGATGTTATTGCCGGAGCATAGCTTGATACCACGAATCTCAGCGTCAGACAAAGCGTGGTTCAATCCATTAAAGTGCTCAGCAACAGGAAAACCGGTAGATTTGTTCTCAATGCTTCTGAGGTGTTCCCCGAAACGTTCTCTAAGGGTTCGACCGGTTTCTCCGATATAGAGGGCTGAACAACGACGGCATGAGATGCAGTAAATCAAGTTGCTGGACTGACAGCTGAAATGTTCTTTGATCTTGATAGAACAATTAGGACCGTTAACAGTTGTGGAGGAGGTAACGTGTTGGCAAGTACGGCATCTTGGGTGGTCGCAAGGAACGGTACCAGCGGGAACTGCGGATTGACTTCCAACAGTGGTGTGCACCAACGCGTTCCTTATGTTGCGATCCCGACGGTATGCTACAAGAGGGGCATCAGTAAACATCCGTCTGGTTTCTGGATCGTTGCTAAGAATGTCGAAGTTGTGAACCAGAATCTTTTTGATTTTCTCATTGAGTGGGTGATATGTCAGTACCAGTGGTATCCTCCCAGCTTGGCTGTTGTCCTCGTTATGGCTGTAGATGGTGTCAAGTCGGTTGATGTTGTTGATTTTTCGCAGATCTTCACGTAGAGGGTCAGAGGGGTAGCCCCGCTCCTGGAAGAAACCAACCATCTCTTGTGCTTTAGTGCTGAATTCGTGGTCATCTGAACAAAGGCGGCGGAGGCGAAGAAGTTGGCTGTAAGGAAGGCTGTTCTTGGTATGACGTGGGTGTGAGGACTGATAATGTAAGTAGCTGTGTGTGTCTGTTTCTTTGTAGTAAACGGACGTTTGGAGATGGTTGTTAGAGATACGAAGGTTGATGTCAAGGAAAGGTAAGGAAGTTTCCGAGATAGTGTGCGTGTACTGGAGAGCAGGATGGAAGTTAGAAACATATTCAATGAAGTCCTCAAGGTCCTTACGATCGCAGCATGCGGCACCAACGACATCATCAATGTACCTCTTGTGCAACTGGGGAATAAAGCCTGTATAAAGGGACAAGATGGCTTCTTCCATGTAACCGACAGGCAGGCATAATTAGGTCCCATTTTTCACGGCGACTCATGCAGGCAACCTTACGCTCCATGGCATTAAGATGTGACACAGCTTCTGATATTATGTCTAGATGTCGCCAAGAACTGCGCATCGTGTGTTCTGAGGAGGACTTTCATCGAATAAGGCGTTATATCCACGAGTTAAACTCTCGATTGTATACCCAGTTGGCAACACACAAGAGCAGAAAGCTACGAGCTCTTCAAAACACTACACAAGATGAATCTTTTGGTCATACCCAGGTGAGTCGCACAGCGCGCAAACTTGTCGTCACCATTCCTGCTGATATGGAGCTCAGTGAAGCAGAAACATCTGTTCTCAGCAAAGGCTTGTCTTTTGTTCCTGTTAGTAAGAACACTGACGAATTCCAGGTAAAGGCTGATTGCGAAAATTTCTATCGCCGCCTCCGTTTGAGGGCTCATTATTTTGATGCCGACAGCAAAGATTTCAATGCAAAAGATGACGACCCTTTTGTTAAGTACAATGTCAGGCTTTCCAACTGGACTCCCCCTGAGGGCAAATTTTCTGCGGTTGATCATTACATCGATCGCTGCCGTCGTCAGATCAACAAAGTTAATTTCAAACAGAGAACGACCTATGCTAACCTCTCCCTCACTGAGAAACAGGCATTACATCGTCTCAGTAAACAAGAAGACATCGTTATCAAGCCTGCAGACAAAGGAGGCGCTGTGGTCGTATGGAAACGATCCCTATACCTAGAGGAAGCACAGCGTCAGTTATCTGATGCCAGATTCTACCAGCGCCTCAGCCATGACTGCACAAAGGAAAACCAGCAAACTATCAAATCTGTAGTGCATGCCTTGATTAGCACTTGTGAACTCCCACCTACTGCAAGTAACTTGGTTGTGGCCAGTCCGCGCACCTCACAGTTCTACCTACTACCTAAGATCCACAAGCCCAACAATCCTGGACGACCAATTGTATCGGCTTGCAGTTGTCCTACCGAAAATATCGCCGCATACCTGGATGAGGTGATGGCTCCCCTTGTTCGTGGACTTGACACACGTCAAAGACACAAATCATGCACTTCAGATTTTTCATTCTTTTCGTTTCGACCGTGTTGACGACAAACAGTGCTTCATTTTTACAATGGACATTAAGTCGCTGTATACTGTTATACCCAATGACTGTGGTCTTAAGGCTTTAGCCCATTTTCTTGACAAACGACCAATACTTCAACCTGCTACTTCCACCCTGATCCGCCTTGCCGAGCTTGTATTAACTCTGAATACATTCTCTTTTAATGGGGCCTTTTACCGACAAGTAGCGGGTGTAGCAATGGGAAGCAAAATGGGACCTAGTTATGCCTGTCTGTTTGTCGGTTACATGAAAGAAGCCATCTTGTCCCATTATACAGGCTTTATTCCCCAGTTGCACAAGAGGTACATTGATGATGTCGTTGGTGCCGCATGCTGCGATCGTAAGGACCTTGAGGACTTCATTGAATGTTTCTAACTTCCATCCTGCTCTCCAGTACACGCACACTATCTCGGAAACTTCCTTACCTTTCCTTGACATCAACCTTCGTGTCTCTAACAACCATCTCCAAACGTCCGTTTACTACAAAGAAACAGACACACACAGCTACTTACATTATCAGTCCTCACACCCACGTCATACCAAGAACAGCCTTCCTTACAGCCAACTTCTTCGCCTCCGCCGCCTTTGTTCAGATGACCACGAATTCAGCACTAAAGCACAAGAGATGGTTGGTTTCTTCCAAGAGCGGGGCTACCCCTCTGACCCTCTACGTGAAGATCTGCGAAAAATCAACAACATCAACCGACTTGACACCATCTACAGCCATAACGAGGACAACAGCCAAGCTGGGAGGATACCACTGGTACTGACATATCACCCACTCAATGAGAAAATCAAAAAGATTCTGGTTCACAACTTCGACATTCTTAGCAACGATCCAGAAACCAGACGGATGTTTACTGATGCCCCTCTTGTAGCATATCGTCGGGATCGCAACATAAGGAACGCGTTGGTGCACACCACTGTTGGAAGTCAATCCGCAGTTCCCGCTGGTACCGTTCCTTGCGACCACCCAAGATGCCGTACTTGCCAACACGTTACCTCCTCCACAACTGTTAACGGTCCTAATTGTTCTATCAAGATCAAAGAACATTTCAGCTGTCAGTCCAGCAACTTGATTTACTGCATCTCATGCCGTCGTTGTTCAGCCCTCTATATCGGAGAAACCGGTCGAACCCTTAGAGAACGTTTCGGGGAACACCTCAGAAGCATTGAGAACAAATCTACCGGTTTTCCTGTTGCTGAGCACTTTAATGGATTGAACCACGCTTTGTCTGACGCTGAGATTCGTGGTATCAAGCTATGCTCCGGCAATAACATCCACCGGAAACGCTTGGAAATGCGATTTATCTTCAAGATGGGAACTACCCGGCCACGCGGCCTGAACATTAACTTTTCTTTCCTTTGAGACTTACACGCGCGCGCACAAATTACTGCGTGTGCTTTTTTTAAAAAATCAACCGTTGTCTCTCCTCACGCATTGGTTGTTGTCGTGCGCAACTTTAAATCGTTTTCACACCACTGATGAAGGGCTAAGCCCGAAACGTATGGTTTGTCTTTCAAACTACTTTTTGGCACTTCACTACCTTTTGTTTTTAGTAGATTTAAATACCATCGGTTGATAGTTGCTTTTTGGGCGAACCAGTCCAAGGTATTTCTTCAGCTATTAGCGCACGTTCTTAAATACAATACAATACAATACATACCTTATACACATTTCCATTTAATTTACAAAAACATTTTTAGAGACGTACAAATACAACATGCGATGTTAGTAAAATACCTTAAAAACTCTCTTTGCAAAACAAGACAAAAACAAAATGTATCTTGATGGATCATGAGGTATTTAGTAACTAAAACTCTTTCGGCGGATGGTATATCGGAGGATAATGTCGACGGCTGATAGATTGGCCGAGAAGCAAAGCTTGGAGGGCAACTGTGAAATGATAAGGACAATCTATCAGCTAAGGACATCTTATTTGAAATTGACTTTGTTTTGTGGTTTTTTGCAACCGGAAATTGGAGGACAAATATTTACGCGGACAGAGGGTATTGCCTGATGCCCGTGCTCCCATTTACACCACGTGATCCAAACTACGAAGGAGAAAACTTTTTGTAATACATTTGATTACAAAAATCAGCGATATTACACGACGTTTCAAGGTCATCTTGAATTCATTTTCAAGTGATAAATGTAACACGAGTCGTTTCAAGTTTAAATTAAATAGTTGTTTATAACGTCAACCAACGAATTAGTGTGCGCACCATTAAATGTCCTAAACAAATACTTTCGCGCGAATTGAGTCTGATTGTGTGTTCAACTTCGGTTTCCTCTCACGGGTGAAAAGCATATCGTGCAGTGAAGCTTTCGCTGACATTGAAGAGAAGAGAACTGTTTCAGCGAATTGAAGAACACAGAGCCTCCGTCATTGATACACATGTGAAAGGTTACCATAGAATTTCAAACCCCGATCTCTTGAAAACATTCTCCATTTTAAAGAAATGCAAGGAAAAGCTTGACTGTTTCATCCGTGTAATGCAAAATTTAATCGGTGCTCTATAAAATGAGGTGTCTCGCTAGATGAGGTATTTAATTGAAGTATTGATAGATGAGGCTCCATAAGAATAATGATCGACAGTAGTCACATTAAAGGAGATCAAGCTGGTGCTGTAATGTTGAGCAAAATTGGCCGAAGCCGTAAATACTGTATAAACAGTGGGTCAAGCTAACAGAGCCCCGACATATTTTGGCCTTTTGTAAGACTGAACTTCAAGTGGCCTTAGTTCAGCCATGAAATGAATGATATTAGAAACTTATGAAATCCAGAATGAAGTTGCTTACAGTGGCTCAGTTGAACAAGCGAAAGGCACACTGTTTAAAAAATAAAATCATAAAATTTTATCATGTGAACTACCGCCAACTGTTGGTGACGGAACTGGTGACTCATGCAGTCACTTCATAGCTTGAGTGCAGCTCTACAGCTTCTTGTTTTGTATGCAACTTTGGTCCAAAAAGGAAAACTTTAGAGTGTGAGAGCACCAGAAAGAATCACGGCCACGTGAAATAAGATTGAATTGTCCGTATTAGGCCCCGTATATGCTTTCCAGGACCGGATAGTGTTCATCTACGAACAGACCCCAGTATCTACGGAATGACCGTATTTTTAATTGTGCGGGTGATTGAAAACTAATGGTCAGAACATGCTTTTTGTCAAGCACGTAACCGCTGTAAATGGAATTTCCTTATAAATACGAAGCGCGTAGTTCAAAGGATGAACATCATGAATGATAGAGGCATTGTCGAAACGTTCGTAAACCGGCATCATCCCGTTTAATGATGACAATGATAGATTCTTTACTTAGGTTTACTACTCCGCATGACCAAACATTCACTGTCTGTTATTAAAAGTTTCTTCCCTGCGCAAAAATATGCACATGCTTAGCATGATCGCTCGGTTGGAGGCATACCCTGCTACGGCACAGAAGACGTTTGTTTGTTGGGTCAGTGAGTTTACGTTTCTTACAATAATGCACGTGCGTCATCCAACAATTTAGTGCAGAGCACAAATACACGCACAATATCTCCGTGAGACGCCATAATCTTTTACGGGTCACAACGCTTTTTACACGTTAGGTCACTAATAAGCTTATAATGAGGCCTAGCGTCATCCTGTTTTCTTTGTTAACCAAAGAAAGCGAAACAGTTCATCTCTTTTTCGACCTGAAAGTGGGCGACTGAGTTGACTAATACTGATGACTCACTAACTTGCAACAGTTTCTGGCATATTTACTCAATGTACAATTTTGTGTTGGGTGAACTGTGACAAGTCGGCTAACTGTCAAATGTCTGACCGAAACGTGGCGACAAATATTGGTAGTCCGCGCGGGTTAGAAGCGTCAAGTGTGTAATCAATCAAAGCAAGGAAACTACTGGCTCACTTTGTTTTCTGGGATAAGTCCACAGAAAGGAAAGATTTGATGGATAATTATTTGTCACAACAACTTCTTTTCAGCAGTAAAAACCTGCAAAATATATTGGTTGAACGCAAAATCTGTTACGGGTCACAAGACTTTCGCTAGTTGGGTCACAAATGGCTTTTTAATTATGATATTTTGGCATCCTGTTTTGCTTTTGAAACAAAGAAATTTATTCAGTTCTTTAAAGAAAAAAGCAAGGTGTTAGCACTGATAGAAAGCTTGGGAAAATTTGTTATGTTACTCTCTCTATTCTTCGATCATGTGAGGAATAGGCGCGCGAGTTTGAAAAGTTTCGCGCGGAAGTATGTAGTAAACTGGCGGTTATCTCTATTGACAAGGAAGGCATAAAGTCAAGATATGAAGCGGCGAATATTGAACTTTGAAATGTTGATAAAAGCGAAAAGTAATTACCCTTTTGAGTCGGTATATATGTTTGATTATATTGGTCTCGGAAGGAATGTTTACAAGCTTGTTAAGCATGTTTATTGAGAAATATATCCCAGTAACGATACAAAACTTCACACGAGAAAAAGTTTATGTAACAATTCTTTTTAACGGACTCATCTAAAAACATAGATGATCAGCCAATATATCAAACTTAAGGCGCTGCACTCTGGTTCTCGCTCTTGAATGAGATAAATTCCTCCCTTATAAAACGTTAACGTAAATGCCAATTCATATGGCTGACGCACTGGACTATAACCCTAAATTCTTTGTTTTGAAATGTAATTTTGACGGGCAGCCGTTTGTTGAATTTTTTTTCCCGCATAGCAAACAACGCCCTCGCTGGTTAATAGTTTTATAGTTCATAAGCAGTAGCAGTGTGAATTTTGGCTCTGTTAGCGGTCATGTCTTCGATAGTAACTGCCGTGTTTAAAGCCACTATCGGCTTACTCGTAAATAAAGGAAGAGACAAAGCAGCCGAGAAATTAAAAGACGGCGATGTAACAGACCAGAGATTCCGGGGATTGATCGTACGTGAGATCGACGATATAAAGACGAAGTTGGACGGGTTAGCAAGAAAAGATTTGTTAGCAAGCATCAGTTTCTTTAAGGAAGGAATCGAGTTATTGTATGAAGTGTTTAAGAAGGCAAGGTTGGCCAGACGCGAGTACGGTGACGTAACAGCTGGAACAGCTAGTGGCAAGGCAGTTGCCCTCGCTCAGGGAATGAGAAAATTGGAGCTGACAGGCCTGGATGAATCCACTTGCAGGGCGCTTGTCAATGCAAAAGACAGATTCAAAGATGCTCGCAGGAAAGCGACAGAGGCCTTCGCTAATGAAGCTTTGAAACTTTCTGATCGCGTACTTGCTATGCAATATCGAGTGATGGCGACAATACTGGAGACAGTAGACAATCCCGAAGACGCAATAGCAGCGTGTAGAGTGTGTATTGAAGAGCTACACAGCCTGTCAGCTGTTAAGGAATATTTCTCTGTCGAGCTCAAGAAAGGCTTCTTGGCTCTGATCAGTAAAGAAGAACGAAGAGCACTCATTTCTTCCGTTTGTCATGTTAATCGCGTTGTTTATGACGTCACGCTAATGGTCGCCAGACACGGAGAGGTATTGATGATGCCAGGCATCGAAACCGGAGAAACAACGGTCTATCCACTCCGTGATACAAGAGTGTCCAAAGTACTCCGTAAAGTTGGTATGGAGCACTGCTGTACCACACCATGGTCATTTGGTCAGGAGGGTGAAGAGGGACACAAGCTGGAGAAGCCACGGGGTATCTATACAAACAAGGATGGACAGTTTGTTATAGCAGACAATGGGGATAAAACTGTCAAGGTGTTTGACAGCAGCGGACATTTTATTATAAAGATTAGTCCAAACGCTGACGATGAAGAAACAAAGTTAGTCAACGTTGGCGATGTCGCCGCTGACGAGGAGGGCAACATTTATGCTCTCGTCTTGCTGAAGGAGACTGGGTCCGAGGGAGAAGAGACAGGGTTGACTGCTCATGTGCTGGTTTTCAACAGCGCTGGGAAACAGTTGCGAAAGTTTCCTGTGAAGAGGAGCGGGGACTGGGGCAGACTGACAGTAAGCAGGAGTAAAGTGCTGGTGACATTGCGCAGAGGGGTTGCTGTCTATGAACTTGATGGAGGATTTGTTCGTAGCATTGGAGAGGAGGAGTTGAAGGATGCAAGAGATACCACTGCTGGTCCTGATGGCCGGGTACTGGTACTGGACAGGGATGATCAGTGCATCCACGTATTCACCGAGGATGGTCAGCAGCTGAATAAATTCAGTGTTCAGACCGAAGAAGCTGACTATTATCGTGTTGCCTGCCACCCAGGAGGTAAACAAGTCATCGTCGCTGGTAGAGAACGAGGAACAGACCACCTGTGTGTGACAATATACACTAAAGATGGCGAGTGTCAGCAGCGAACAGTGAAACTCGACCAAAGAGTTTCAATGATGGGAGGGATTGCGGTGAGCATGGAAGGTCGCATTTGTGTTACGGATAGGTATGAAGGAAAAGTCATTGTGCTGTGAAACTATTTAGGAACACAGCTCAACATTTTTAATGAATACTTTCATAATTGCAAAATAAGTTAAGGATATTAGAAAATTCATAATCTTAAATAACATAGAAAGTGTAGGTGTTTGTCTTTTGTGGTCCCAAGTGTTTTCATCATGCGAGCAGTTTTATATCAGTCTTAAATATAAGATACTTACAGCTTACAGGCAAAATATCCATTAGTGTAGTGTTTTTGCAAAGGAATTGCTATTTTAGAGCCTTACCACTGTTTTGTTTTTTTATTATTTACCAATGCATTTAAGCTGGTGATGCTTTTACAAATATTATTTTAATTTTTCTGCTGTTTTGTTCCTCATTTGCCTGATTAATTCATGATCAGCTCACATGATTTGTGTGACCTTAGCCAAGCAAAGCTTTATTCTTCCCAAACCATTTCAAGTGTTTCTGGAATGTTGTTTTTTGCTACCAAATAACAATGCTGCTGTAATATTCAGAGAACTGAAGAAAACCTTGTAAACAATCTTTTGTTCTATTTGATCACTCTATGGAGCTGTATCTATGTCTTGTTTACTGTTATGAGGCAAAGGAAATTGAAATTTAACTTTTTCAAACTCTTTGAATCTTATATTGTGAGTGAAATATTTTTGATAGGCCAATTTTTCACCAGCTAATAAATAAAAGGATTAAATGAACGTTCTAAGAAATGCTAAGTTTAAATAATAGTAAACAAACTGTTGATTTACTGGGAACATTTTGCATGTTATGTGTATAAATATTTCTTTGACAGACTAGTTTTCTACCAGGTGATAAGTTAAGCATTGAGAAAGTGTCAAGGGTGCTAGATAAACTTACATGTAATATTATGAAATAGTTAATAATTGATTATGAAGTTTTGACATTAAGAAGTACAGGAAGGTGAACAGCTTGCTTACTGGAGGCAACTGGTCTGTAGAAAATGCCTTCAAATTGCAAAACAGTAGCAAAGCTGAAAGATAGACACTAACTTTTTAGTTTTGAGCGATATAATTGTAACATAGTATAGTAATCATTTTATGAATTGTTTTTTATTTCCACGTTGGTTGTGATACAGTGTATTTTCAAAACAATTGATGGGAGTTAATGCATGTGAATCAAGTATGTTATGCTTCATTAACATTTAATTTCATTAATAACATTTTATAGGTAGTGACTGGTGCTTTTAATGAAATATACTCTGTAGGGAAAAAATCATTGGCTGAAGAACTGTGAGACCATGCAGGGATCTCATTTTTCTTGAAAGAACGATCACACAGTTATTTCTGTGTGTGGTGTAATTGCCAGCCTTAATTAAGTAATGTTTTCAAGTACTTTACGACAGTACTGTCATATTTGTACCAAGCTATATATGCAAAGAGTGTAATGAATGGGTTTAACTCTGTATAATTTTCTCGTTTGATTTTTTTTTATATAACTTGGTGTCAATTT
>JAEMWC010001385.1:0-5000 GCA_016490735.1 Pachyseris speciosa | reverse complement strand
TGTCAGACCTGTGGGGTGGACGGGTATCGGACAAGCAAATTACAAGGGAAAGTGGTGTTTTAGACTTATTGGAACCTGGTGATAATGTCATGGTTGACCGAGGGTTTGACATTTCTGGAATTGTACCTGCTGGGGTAACTGTAAATATGCCACCATTTTTGGCAGGACGGGATCAGATGTCAGCTGCTGAAACTGAGGAAACAATGAGTATTGCCTCTGTCCGCATTCATGTGGATCGTGCCATTGGCAGGTTAAAAACTTATCACATATTGGATGGTACATTGCCAAATACATTAAGTCCCTATGCCACACAGATAGCAACAGTGTGTGGTTTACTAACAAACTTTTTGCCTCCTTTACTCCCTCCCTCTGATGAGTAACATTGTCTGGTATTCAACAGAAACATCTGTTAGTCACTCTTAGAGCTTAAAGTGACAATATCTTACATGTTTAGTATTGCTAATGTTATAGTTTTTGAACCAAGCAAAAAATCTTTCAGAGTCAAATCAATGTGTTAGATTTTAATAATAACTTTAGAACTGTTTCCTTTGTTTTTGGCTTTTACAGTAATATTACTCTGGGGCCTAAGCTTCCCTTTGAAATCTTAACCTTAAGCCAGTTCTTGAACATGAATATTGTCCATATGAAAGCCAGCCACCATGGAGGTAAAGAAGCTTTCCTCTCTGCACCGTTTTTGTAAGCATCTCTGGGAAAAAGCTCTCCTGTAAAAGAAATCAATCTTTGGGAGGAAGTCCTCATACCAGGTGCTTGAATAGAAGGGGATCTTCTCAATGAACAGGGGCTGTTTTTCTCAAAGTACACTGTAAAAATAATACCATTCAGGGACAAGTTGGAGCAGTACAGCTGTCCTTGAACTTGCCAGAAGTAGTCATGGTTCCTTTTAAGTTTTATTGATCCATCAGCCACCTTTTCCAGATAAAAGGTTTTTGTTTTGCATGCTTCTTCAACAGTCATACCAGCTTTGCTGAAAGGGGATTTGATTTCCATTCCCCACTTCTCATGGGTGTCAATAAAGGATACTATTCTGTCTAAGCTTGCTCCAAGGTAAGGTTTATCCTTGGACAGTAAGAGCCCAACTTCCTCCACCTTTAATGTTAAACCATCTTTACTCATTTGCCTTACAAATAAATCAACAGCCTTTGCTTCGCTTTCAATGCCATATTGAACAGATTCAGTTGTGAAGTTAGAATAAAGAAT
Source organism: Pachyseris speciosa (assembly GCA_016490735.1). NCBI lineage: Eukaryota > Metazoa > Cnidaria > Anthozoa > Scleractinia > Pachyseridae > Pachyseris > Pachyseris speciosa. Next base: position 3,782 of record JAEMWC010001385.1, on the reverse strand, counting down.
TGATTTAATTTTATTCGAGGGCTCAACCTTTGTTTTGGCAGCTTTTCCAAAATTAGAGGCTGTCAGCACAGTTTTCCTCTTTTCAAACCATAATTTGTTCGTTGCTTGCCCTCTGGTCAGCCTCTCAGTTTCCTGTATCTCCTCCTCAGTAATGGTAAGACCTGAAACATGTTCATCAATCATCATTTTGAACCGATTAGTCGCTATGTCATAGCTGTCAGTAAAAGCCAAGCTTTCGTCTTCCTCGGCTATCTCTTCGGTTGTAGACACTTCAGAACACTTTGACTTAAGGTCATGAAAAAGAAAAAATGAACTGGAAGCTAAACAGTTTTGGAGGCTGTCTGCCAGGGCTTTAAATCTCTCCACATCTCGGGTGCGCTCCTGGGGTGGCCTTGGATCGAACTTGATAAGTTTTGGCTGCAGTCGGATGTTTTTCTTACCAAATCTTATTTTTCTTATTAAGATCTGGTCAATGGGTTTGGCTGCAACACTCTGGTTTCGTGGTACAACCACACTGAAAGACGTGAAGTGCAAGATAGCGGTTCGGGGTGTTGCTGCAGGCCTCTTCTTGTAAAATCTTCCAAGGCAAACAGCACACCTCCAACATGATTGCACTTTCCCTTGCCCTGTAACCCAAGTCCAGCAGGGCATGTACACGTAGCGCGTAATATGTCACTTTGAGGTGTGAACTCCACGACAACTCTATAAGGCGTCTTCTTCATAGATGGCAAAACACTGGCCTTTACATAAGTCTTCTCCTCGTAAATTTTGCTCTCTAACCTTTTAACGTTCCCTTCGAAAAAAAATTGATACGATTTCAGTTTCTTGTAATTAGTTCCTTTGAGTACTATGTGGCGGTATTTTCGCGTTGAAACAACCAGGTAATCGTACAGCTGAATAAAATTTAGCTCTGGAAGCTGACGTAGGTCTGTAGACCATCCAAGTGCGGATATTCTTCTTATGGTATCGTCGTATTTGAAATCTTCATCATCTTCCACATTTTCAAGGCGATTCTCTGCCGGTTGCACCACGTTTCGCATGAGTATCGCGTACACTTTAAGCACCAAGTCCGCCTTCATTCCGCCTGTCGCTTCTGAATTCGAACGCAAAATTTCCTTTAAATCTTTAACTTTTAGCTTCTGAATATCCTCTAGCGTCGCAATTTCCTGCCCTTTGTAACGTATCACCATTTCGATGCGAATTTACAAGGAACTATCAGCTGTGATCACCGTGTTTATATTCCGCGGGTCACCGGCAGCCTCGCTTTCGGGTTTGCGCGGTCACTAATCCAATATGGCGCCGGGAACTGTAAAAAGGGCTATCTGTGTGTTCATGTCAGACTTGGCTGAGAATGACAACAGAACCGTTTCAACAGGCGGAGGTTAACTTTTAATGAAATTCTTTTTTATTTGTGTTACCTTTATCATGCAGGCCGCATCGTTTGGCAAAAGTTTCCTGACTGACATGCCACCTCAGGCGTTTGTGTCCATGTGTCGTAATCTGTGAGTGTTGAACGCCGTCCGCGAGTTCACAGTTGGTGTACCTCTCACTTATGGACAGTATCCTTTTGCGTGCCACATTCTGTGCACTAAACAAGACTCGGAGAATAACTTCCAGTCAGGTTGTCAAAACTTCACTCAGTGTCACCTCAAACATTCTTCACCTCGTTCCCAAGACCCTGGGAACGAGGTTGAAACAAAGTTGAAACATTCGTCGTAGGGACTGCACTCACCCGGGCGATCGTGCTTCTCTTGGCGCGTTCATTTTTCCTATCCTGGCTATTCCTGTTTCGGGTTTAGAAATAAAAGAATACGAGAAATGAGGTTTCTCAAAAGAACGCATTCTGAAAACGAAAAACTCTTGGCGGAGATAACCAAAACCAACGCGCAAATAGTCTGGACCGAGCGTCTAAACTTAACTTCCGGTGTGACGTCACTGACCTGGCGTAGCGCGCACGATTTTCGCGCCAAAACTTTCCCAATATGACACATTTTCTGCTGATGTCGAATAAACCGGATTCTGTTGATTCCTCTATCGGGGGCAGAATAATTCCTTTCATTTCGAAAACAGAATAGGTCCCAAAAGAACAAGAATACAGTCTACTCCGAGTCTTTTTGTTTAACAATTAAATTTTGAACTCGAGATTTCCATCGCTGGTAGCTGATGAGGGCGAAGCCCGAATCAGCTATCACGCATAGAAATCAAGGGCGAATAATCTAATTGTTTTGAGGCCTTCCAAGGGGTGGTCAGCTGATGTCGCTTTGTCGCTCATTTACCACTCTCGCTTGTTTCGTTAGGGACAAATGTTTACTGTCGCAAAGAAAACAAAGAAGAATGGAAAGTGAATTGTCCCTTGTCGCTGTTGTAAGAGAAGATTGTCGCCAGTTTTCAGAGCCATGTCGCTTGTCGCTTCTACCCCTGCCTCTGTTTTAGTGTAAATCTACTAGTCGTTCAGACCTTTTAGTCATTCAAAACTAAACAACAACACAGGTCGCGCCACGCGAGCATGGTTGACAACTGCACCACACTGTGTTCGTGTTTGTGTGGCACCGCGAATCACTCGCAGGGAAGAAACTTTGAATTCGCCTCCATTTTTCTGTCATACAGATGCATAAAGCAACCTGCAAACATCTGGCGAGCTCTTCTTTTCTCTTCGAACCATTCTAAATTTTGTTTACGAAAAAATGTCTTAATTAAAAAATTTTGAAAATTATAACATTGCTCTTTTAAAAGTCCATCGAAGGATAAGTTCATTAAACTCTTTTTTCGACTCCTCTTCTTAACGTGAAAATTCTTGATTTTAACTTGACCCTCAAAACGTAAAAAGAGCCTTGACGTAGTACCTTTAAAGACCTTAACAATCTTCTCAGGTTGGCGAAGCTTACCATGAAAACACTCATCGACAGGTGAGTGCTGCGCATGTGTGACCAACTAACCAATAAGTAATTCACACAGAAACGACACTTGCGTTTTATATCTGTAAGTGGTGTATCTAGTATGAAGACTTGGAAAAAATCAGATTGTGGCTACAAGCAAATAAGCTTAGTCTTAATGTTGCGAAGACTATATGCTCATCGTTCCACGTCAAAGACTGGCTAAGCTTCCCTTGGAACCAAATGTATGTATTGGGAGTGATCCGATCAAAAGAGTCAGAGATACAAAAATACTTGAGAGTGTATATTGATGAAACTCTTACGTGGACCATGCATATTGAAGAAATAACTAAAAAGATTACAACAGGAATTAGAGCTCTAAGGCGGCTTAGAGATTTTGCAAGTCGAGACGTACTTGTTTCAGTTTATAATGCTCTAATTATGCCTCACTTTGATTATTGTTGTGAGGTTTGGGATTCAATTATTACGAAGTGTACTAGCCGAAAGGCTAAAGAAACTCCATAGGAGATGCGCTAGGGTGATCATGCGTTACAAAAACGAGGCTGGACAGTCTGAATTAGCCCTACGCCATCTTGGCTGGAGTTTACTAAGCGAACGTAGATTTCGTATGAAGGCTAGGCAAATGTTTAAGGTTCTTCATGACTTGGCACCAGCGAGGCTTTCGAATATCTTTAGGAACACGTGCTCAGCCGACAGTTATCATCTAAGGAACGCCGATAATAAGTTGGTCCTTCCATTGCCAAAGACTGAATTTTTTAAAGAAGAGTTTCAGCTATAATGGTGCTAGGGTCAGGAATTCCTTATCGAATGAAATACGTAATTTGAAACTTTGGCTACGTTTCATAAGCTTATTTCAACCTATAGACCAAATATCATATAGTAATCTTT
>JAEMWC010001384.1:132500-174080 GCA_016490735.1 Pachyseris speciosa | reverse complement strand
TCCTTAAGGTTACCCACCAATGTGCCCTGTTTGGCCTGGAAGACAAGGTCTAAAATGAAGAATCATGCAAAAATTAGTACTCACCAGAAACTTGTTTATTACATAGGGTTGTTCGCAAAAGAAGGAGTCAAAGAGTTTTGCATGTACAACAATAAAAGAGAATTATTGTTTTGAAATATCTAATTAGTAAATTAAAAGTATTTGATAACAGTTTGTTAATCAATTACCATAAAAGCCCATGCATAAGTCGCACCATTTTTCTCAAATTCAAGTCAAAACATCTGAGGTTGGAGTTTTCTAAAGCTTAATTAATATCCATAAAACCTCTCAAATGTAAGATGAGATACAGCATTTGTGAGCACTCATGAAGCAAATGGCCGACTGTTTCATGTGTGATACCCAGATTCTGCACCAGATTTCAAAGCTTGGCTTCTAAGCACTTGTTCATATCATTTCAACTGTCTAAGAATTTCCACTTCATGGAGCATTTCAAAGCGACAATCTTAAAAAGATCATGTTGAGAGAGCATTTTCAGTTCAATATTGTGAACTCAATGAAAAAGAAAGTATGACAAGTGAAATTTTGCTATCTAAAGACTGAATTCATATGAAAGCTCACAACAACCTTCATTGGGACTTCAAATTTTGTCAGGCTGTGGCTTATCTTTGGGTTTGGCTTATACATGGACTTTTACAGTATAACTCTTCCCTGTATGACTGTCTTAGAACCACATATTTTAGTAAAATTAAAAAAAAAAAAAAACATGAGCAGTGCCAACAATAATATGATTATTCATGAGGCCCTAACCCCCTCCCATCTCTTTGTCCCTGAGACTCTGTCATGAGAGTTTTCAATTTCTTTTGGCCAAAACTTTTTGGGACTATTCTGCTTATAAATTCCTATACTGGTTTAGGAAAGAGAGAATTAATGGTATAAGATTTTCATAAAAATACACAATATCATTCTGTTCATTCCAAAAATGGAATAGTAAAAATAATAATTTTGTGAATTTCTATAGTGCAATAATTATTTACATGACCTAATGATCAAATGCACTTACATGTAACATGGGTAGATAATTATGACAATTATGAAATGATGTGATGAAAGACCACACCACAACACTAGGGATGTAATTGTGGGTTCTTTAACATCCTACAGAGTTTTTTAGGTGAAAACACACACACACACACACACACACAATTACCATCTATTCCAAGTGTTCCAGAATACAAATGTAGTCCTCCAAAAATGCACCTCTTCTCAGACACAGTGGAACCTCAATTTAATTAACTGCAAAGGGACTAGGGAGATTGGGTCATTATATTGAGGATTCGTTATATTGAGGTCCTTTTTCCGTACATTTTAAAAGGTCGGGCTGAAGAATAGTGTTCGTTATATTGAGGACTATGTTATATAGAGGTTCGTTAAATCGGGGTTCCACCGTTCAGGTATGTACTGCAAGGTTAGACATCTGTTCAGCTGAATCACTAGCCACTGGGCTAGTGACCTTTAGAAAACACATTTCAGTAGCCCAAGCGCCTTCCCACAGGATCTTGGTCACTGGAGGGGCCATTCTCAACCCCAGAGCTCTCTCGGGCTTTGCGCCTCGAAGGCTCTGGGAAACTCCATATTGATCGTAGCCAAAATCTGGCTATATAGACTTCAAAGCGCATGCTCGACTACCCAAAATCCAAAATGGCGTCGCTGTCTGAAACAGTCCTTGCAGTATGCTTCGCAAAAGGTGGTAAAGACTCTAGATTTCGCTTGCTCAGGGCCTTTCAATAACACGCGAACTCTGAAGTTTAAATCTCAACCGACAACTGCGGTTCTCGCTGCCTGACATCAATAAAATTTCCAGCGGCTTCCGACTGCAACCGAGAGGCGATGATCGATCATTTATGGCCCCAAACATTTTCAAGCATCAGAAGCGTGGCGGCTGAGTCCGTTGATTTCCTGTACGTTTCTCAGGATAATCGATTGGATAGTTTCAGTTATTTGAGGACCTTTCCATCGAAACTTCCCGACTCAGGTTAGGCAATTCACCGAATCTTGACTTACATGGTTTTCTGGAGTTTGGAACATGTTTGATCGATTTTATATTTTCATTTGTTTTAGTGAGAAGTAGCACGGTAGTTGGAAATAAAAGCAGGGGAAGTTTGTGGCTCTGAAACGACCCTAAGCAATGGACACACAAAACACTGAAGGTCGTCTGCGTCGAAGATTACATCAATAAATAACAATTCATGCTTGTCGAACTGGGCCGTCGTCTTTCATCTAGTTATCCCTTTGCACTATTATTAGGATAAAGAATACCGGAATTGTGAATCTAAACCTTGTATTTAGCGCACATAAAACTTCAATACTTTTCAATGCAAATGGCTTTTTCGTCCCGGAGTGTGTTCGGAAAGATGGAAGCCAAAACGTGGTTTGGCGGTTGGTGCTTGAAAATGAAATTCTGAATAATTATGGACATTGCAGTAAAGGTAGAGCAGAAAATGTTTGTTCAAAGAAGGACGTTTTAGGGGTTTCACTCATGTTTGTTTTGTGAACATTTTTTTAAAGCTAGTTTGCTTCACAAGAGTAACCGTTTAGTTTTTCACGTGTACCGAGTTGGCCAATCAGAAGCAATTTCATTGTTTCAACTGATAACCAATCAGAGCTGGAGCTTGCGTAGATTTCCCCAGAGCTCTTCCCGCCGTCACGCCCGTTAGACATGCGCAAAAGGGAAGAGCTCTGGGGTCGAGAATGTGGAGGGGCGACCATGCTTAGCACGACCATGTGCAGATTGAAAGAGGATTTCATTTCATCCACAATTTTCTGGTCAAGACCACATGGAATGGTAATTTTTAATCAGGGTTTTCCTTTTCAAATGAAGTTGCAGTCGACTTGAGTTAAGCAGGCAGAGATTAGGGGAGCACCAGCGAAAATTAACACTGAACAACAGCAATTCTTTGGCGCGCACCTGCCGACGACTGGGCCATTCACAGGCGGTGAAAATCACCGGTTGACAGCCAAAAAGGAGAACCCTGTTAAGACCTCCTTTATTGTAATTCTTGTTAAAACTTTATGTAATTTGTCTTCTTACTGGTTTATTAGTTAAGATAATCAAATTAAACAAAATTTAACAGATTACTGAACATGTGATTTTTACTTGCCCAACTCTATTTTTACCAGCCTTGGGCTATCGGGCTTGTGGAGATGTCGAACCCTGTACTGTTTGACATCCCAGGCTAATATATAAGGACATACTACATATCTTAACAGTTTTTGCTGAAAGCAAATTTTCACATATAAAATTAATGATAATAATAACAACACTCTGTCCTTCAAAAACAAAACTCAATGTCACACAGTAAGTTGAAAGGACTGTTTAAGTTACCTTTGCCCACTCAAACTAGTTATAAACAGGTTTGAGGAAGTCAAGACACACATAATACGTGCAGTTATAACAAACTTTATCTGTTTCTAAGCATTCAGTCACAGACACCATCATTATTATGACTATTATTATTGTTACCATAATCATGATTATTCTTTTGTATTTATTTCTGTAGCCTAACTTGTCATGCAAGAAAGAATATATTCTTAGGCAAGGGAACATTCAAATCAATCTGGATTATTAAGGGCTGGAAGAAAGCGAGGTGGATAGCTAGGTAAAAAACACTTAAAATTAGAATGAGGTCACCTTTCAAACGCCGTGCTACTGCTGTGTCGAACTCAATTCATAAATTAACATTTTGGATTTGCTTCGTACAATGGCTGGTCAGTGTTTTGATTACAGCACCCGACGACTCTGGGTACGAGATTGGGCAACAGCTTTTTATTCGACGGAATTAAATTCTGAAACTGAGTCGTACTGTAGTCGAGCGAGCTAAGCACGGCAGTAGCACGGCGTAGGATCTAACTTGTATGACTGTTGCGACATGTTCTTAAAAAATTCTTTAACAGCTGGAGAAACGTGTACTAAACTTGTTCAAAGTAAGCTTACAAATGCTATTATTACAAAAGGTATTGCGATTAATATCCTATTTTATATTAAACCTCGCCCAAGAAAGAAAATCGAGACAATTGAACTCGTCACGCACGGCAAACAAGAATTGTTAACACGGCGTTTGTCAAATTCCAAACAACTTTGTCAGCTCCACTGTTACTCGTCCAAAGCCAAAATCTTCTTTCTTCTTACGTTGAAGTCACACAATAAGCTTACAGCAAGACAGCTTCCAATTCAAATGAAGTTCGTGTGAATTTGTCCTAAACTTTAAAGCTTCTACGTAAGCTTATATTACTCCCAGAAGCATTAAACAAGCTAAATATCAGATGAGTAAGGAAATTAGGTGAGCAATAAATTGCATTTCTTTGTTGATATAAGCTTATAAATGTAGTATCATGAAAGCCAGTTGGGTTATGCATGTCCACAGGCCTTTTCGTGATAAATCTACAGTGTGCAAGGCCAACACCTGCACCCCCTTGCTTAATTTACGAGTTCAATACGAGTGCGTCCAGGCATTTTAGAAATGCAGTGACCCAAAGCAATGATACTAAAAAAATACCAAGCAAGTAGGAAATAACAGCTGCTTTTAATTGTAAACGAACTTACCGTAAGGGTCTTTACTCAGCACAGTGGAAATGAAACTGTTTGCGAAGTCATACCATGGTTGAAGACCTTTCGCATCGTATTCCGTGTTTAGATTGGATCCCTCACTGCTGTCCTTGTCAAATTCATCGTTCCAGTTAATGGTTGTACCGTTTAACGTCGGTGTTCCCTGGCAGCTTCCATGACTCACAAGGCAGATTAAAACCACGAGAAGATACGCAGGGAACGTGTAAACCGAAGCCATGTTGACCTTCACGTCGACGTTGCCTTAGCGGCGTGCAAAGTTTGAGTTCGTAATAAATCCCCAAAACGTTCCGTTGGCACAACTTTAGAACGTTTTCAGTCAGTCCAATGTATTCCCAAATCTTGCCAAATAATGTCACAAAATTTCGTCGACGAAGGAAATGACGAAAACCCGTCTTTATGCCCGCGACTTATTGCGTGTTGAATCAACGTCCCTCCAGCCCTCCGGGTGTGCCTTCTTCGCCCTGAGAAAACATAATGTTCAAAATTATTTTGCATTAAAATGAAAGCAACAACTGATAGCTTAATCAAAAGCGCAAACCATTAAACGATCCACATTTACCGTTGCGGCGCACAACAGAGGAATATGCGTTTCGATTGCCTTGAAATTCTCCCCAGGTGTCAAATACGTCACATTTACGTCACGTCATCACGAATCATCTCTTATAATGGACAAAAATGTCTGTTGACATTGTTTCCATGGAAAATGCCGTCAATAACACGTATTGGCGCCTTCTTAAAAGAATACTAGAGGCTACAATTAGCCTAAACCCGGGCTTGTAAAAAACAGTATTGTATCCCTAACTTAGTGCTAAACAAAAGAATAGAGGGAAGTCTGTCTTTCTTACATCGGACGCATTGTGTTTAGCTTGTGTTGGAGTCTATTTCTTTAGACCCCTATCAACATTTATTCCTCTAAAATACAGCTCAACCATTGAGAACAGTAATTATAACACTTGTAAAAAATATTTCTAAAAGAACAAGAAAAAGAGAAACAGAAAAATAAAGCCCGTGATATATACCACTAAAAAAGCTAAAAGACATCAAACCCGGGTTAGCTGTGTCACAGGCAAGAACAGTGACCTTTAGGCCACAGAGGTTTATCCTTTTGCAAGGTGATAAAAATAGTGTATTGATTCCAAAAAACAACTAAGCACACTTGTTTTCGCTTCGCTGGATAATTGTTTGAGAAAGGAAACGCTTATCGAACGATGTAGGATTTTTTCGCATAAACGTTAATGGAGTACGTCTCGGTGAAATGTGAGTAGAAAATTAATTAGCAGAGTGAAACTTCTCCTTTGTCGTCTCATGTTATTATAATCGGCTCCGAAGCACAAGACCTAGAAAACTCAGACCCACCCCCAAACTGTAAAAACTCAAACCCCTCATAAACGGCGATAATCATTTTGCCCACGTTTATTTCACTTTGAAAATTTGTATAGTTGTGAGGGGGTCTGAGTTTTCCAGTTTGGGGAGGGGGGTGGGGGGGGGGGAGTCTGAGTATTCTAGGTCTCGTGCTCCGGAGCCGATTATAATAACGTGAAGTGTTTGTTATCTGCGATAAATAGACGGTGTAACATTTCAGCGCACTGAACGGCGATAATTTATTTTGTCCACGTTTATTTGACTTTGAAAATTTGTATAGTTTTGAGGGGGTCTGAGTTTTCCAGACTTGGGGGGGGGGGGGGGGGGCTGAGTTTTCTAGGTCTGAGGTCTGAGTTTTCTAGGTCTGAGTTCTCCAGACACCCGATACGGGGAACACGGCGGCAATCCATCTGGAGTTAAATTTTGGTCATGTTAAAAGCTTTCTTCTCGCTGTTGAACTTGCAAACATTCGTATAGACACTTCTCTTAACATATTAGTTGTTCAGACTTCAAAGACACAAGGTGAATCGACGTTTTCCAATACGTGACAACAGGCATCATTCTTGCTGTTGATATGAGATTTACACTTCTGAATCACTCGGCTGGGAAAGGTCAAACTCCCTTTGTCTGTAGTCTCTAATTTTTGGCGCTCCCCTCGCGTCGCGTCTCCTCGCAACTTCGCGCGCGCACGTGGCCCCAAAATCCGTCGCCAAAATTAGAGACTACTCGCAATCTCCTGAAGCAGTCCATCTGCCATTAAGTTTACTCATGTTAAAAGCTTTCTTCTCGCCGTTGAACTTGCAAACATTCGCATAGACACTTCTCTCCGTTTCTTTTTATTTGTGAACCTACTTTAATAGCCTAAATTTCCTGCTGGCAAACAAAGACAAATTCCAGGCAATGTTTCTAGCTTCAAAAGCAAAGAATACGCGAGAGGCGCAGATTGTTGAATGCACAAGTTCATGAACGCTATTAGGAGTCCTCATAGATAATAGACTTAGCTTTGGTGAACACATTCAACAAGTTCAGGGGCGTAGCGTCCATATACGCACGTACGCCCGTGCGTACAGCTGAAATCTGGAAAAAAAATTCAGTTTTTATTCCCTTATAGCATTTATCAAAGTTACCATAAAATAGGACCAATTTTTAAATTTCGAATTATACTGGCGTGTGTGTTTGTTTTTCCAGTACCTTTTCATTAATCCATTAACGACAAGAAAAGTTATTTGGCTTCCTAGACTTGTTAACTCTCTAGTTATTTTAGGAGGCCAACACCCTTTAAGCTTTAATTTTTATTTGATATTAATGTCTTCGTTTCTAAATATAAGAGCTAATACAGCTAATACAGTTGTTGTTGTTGTTGTAACGTAATGGTGGAGTGAAACGAAAGAAAAAACTCTACCCTCTGCGGTCCTCGCCTTTCCCCAATCCCCTGTCCCGGGTTATTTATGAAGAGATTGAAAACGCCCTTACGAAGTACCATGACAGAAGGGAGATTGAGCTCCTTAACAATTTTGCACGTTCACAAGAACAAGGACGTTGACATTGATGATGTTATAACAGAGTTCGCCCTTCTGAAGGGTAGACGTCTTGCCCTTTGCTTGTAAACCGGCCCCGTTTTTACCATTGTTTTACCCCCTTTTTAGTTGTAGGCTACCGAAAACTGTAGAGATGGGTAAAATAAACAACTAACTACCACATTTTCCGTCGCGTTTATTTATAACAAAGGTTCCGCGGAAATAGTTTGAAATGGCACTTCGGGGACCCCAAATTTCAAAATTCTCTGGGGAGCATGCCCCCAGACCCCCCTAGCTCCAAATTTCCGCGCTGTGCGTACACCTTCAAAACCTCACGCTACGCCCCTGAAGTTTGTCAGAAAGCAAATTGCAAACTTGGTGTCCTCTCAAGGATGAAGAACCTAGTTTCTGAAAAGACGAAGTTACACCTGTTTAGTAATGGTAATAGGACTGAGTGGAGTCCAATTCGGTCTGTAATCATACGAGTGATAACAAAATCGGGCGACCGCGCAGCGGAAGTCCGATTTGTTTATCACGAGTATGATTACAGACCGAATTGGACGACACGAAGTCTTATTACCAATTAATCATAAAAATTACAATTTCCGAGAAAAGAAGAAGAGCCAAGTTATAAAAGGGAAGGAAATTTTGCATTAAAAGACTGACAAAGGAAGCGTAAATTGTTTAATGTCGCTCTGAAATTGACAACGATCAAAATGTATGGCGATTGTAACCAAGGTTGTGATTGGTTGATTTAAACTACAACTTTGAATGTGATTGGTTGATTTGAAATACTACTTTGAATGTGATTGGCTTATTGAACTGTCCGATAACAAACTGTCCAATAACAAAGTGTCCGATAACAAACTGTCCAGTAACAACTTGGCACATGAATTAGTGGAAAATAGGAGCTTTTTAAACCAATCGCATTCGAGGAAATTGTAATTTTTATTATTAGAGCGGTAATTCTCCCTAAGCTAAATTAATATATACCACACAAGTGAATAGTGCTTTTCGCGCGCTCTGATTGGTTAACTCGGAGGTGATTAGCAAGTACTATTCACCTCCGAGCAGCCGGCGCGCGAGATTTTACAATTTCCGACCGCTTTTCGGTATATTGTCACACAAAAGTTAATGTTTTGGTCCGCTAATTATTCAACTTGTGTGGTATATACTAAAACAATTATTCACCTCAGTGTCGGTGAAAATGGTGGATATTTACCTCGCCGCTCGGTAAATATCCACCACTATTCGCCTCCACTTCGGTGAATAATTGTTAACTATTGCTCACTTGTTTGGCTATTCCTTAGAGCATCTGATCAGCGGAAACTGGAGAGGATCCAAGAAAAGGGATTGAGAGCGGTTTTTGAGGACAATTATTTTATCGACATGCGAAAACTTGTTAAAGAAAGCAAGATTACCAACATTGCGTAATAGAAGACTGCAAGACCTGATCATGTTAATGTTCAAAGTCAGAAATGGACTATCTCCAAAGTACATCTCTGAATTATTCCAGAAAACGAAAACTAATTATAATTTACGTACGTCAGACTTTGTTATACCGAGATATAATATAGTAACCTATGGAAAACATTCCATTAGATATATAGGGGAATCCTTGTTTACAATATTTGCCTCATTAGCATGAACAATTAAGTTGCTGATGGAGCTACAAATAAATCAGTTCTGAATATTGAAAGGTCATAGTATGAATATAAACTCTGCCAATGAATATAAGCCTCATGTATTGAATACTTTTTGTGTAACACGGGTTTAAAAACTCAAAATTTTGCAAAGAACTGTATGAGCTTATTAGGGCTTTTGCCACCCAGAAATTTTGCAGTTTTTGGAAAACAATATCTTCTTGAATACCACACCTAAAGAGCTAAAATTTGACAATGGATTAAATCTCACTCGCTCTTTAGCTGCCTGGAGTCAAATCACATCCAACATGTTTCCATCTGTAAGCAAAGCCGTATGCAAATGAGCAAAAATGTAGACGTAAGTATGAATCCCTCTCTAGGGCCTTACCTATGGCGCAAGTTACCAGGAAATGTACGGACACAATGTGACTTGAACAGTTTTAAAAGAAAAATTAAGAAGATGGACCCGGAAAGTTTTTTGTTTGAGAAACGTTCAACTGGCTGTTTTCTATGTCATTCTTAAACCGTAATCTTATAATTTTAACATTGTACATATATATATATATTTAACTTTATATTTCTGTTATTATTGTGTACATATATATATTGACTTTTACTCACATACATCTAAGTGTAAATTTTTTATATATTTTATTTTTTTTGTTATTTCTGTTAAAGTGTCCCCAATTAGCGATACCATGCTAAAGTTATATGACACTTGAATAAATATTATTATTATTATTATTATTATTATTATTATTATTATTATTATTAAGGAGATGAGCATGAACATGTCACTCAAAGTTTTCTGGGACAACATTTTCCATCCAGTTTCTGTTTAATTTGGTTTTAGACCCCTGGGGGGGGGGGGGGGTACTGCCTTGTATGGGCTATATAGGTATGTGCGGCCCCAAAGGGTATGGTTTTTTAGCCGTTTTGGTCTGAAATAGGGTATCAGTTTTTACCATTTTGGTCTGAAATAGGGTATGGTTTGTGTACTCTTGTCTTGAATTCGGTATGTTTTTTAGCAAAAGCTACTTCTTCATCTTTAGCCGATAAGACCATCAACAAAAGCCCTTCTTTTTTGTCTTTTAATTATGTTTACGCCAACTGTGTACGTGAAATAGGTCTGAAATAGGGTATCAAATTTTTGGTCAGGTCTGAAGTAGAGTAGAGAAAATCACAGATTTTGGTCTGAAATAGGGTAAGGGTTTCAGGAAGCGGGCCGCACACCCCCACCCAATTTTTCTGAGAGTACCCCCCCCCTCCGGGGTTTAAGATTCCATTCAATCCACAGATGACGGTTATTATGGCTTAAGCCTGGGCAAGCACAAGCGCAAGCACAAGAGCGCTTATTTCACTGTGTTCGCTTGCGTAGTGTTCGTTTTCACTTAGCATAAGCTACTTATGCTTGCTCTTATGCTTGCGCTTGTGCTTGCGTCGCTATTGAAAACCAGGCTTTAGCTTGTTTAGCTTCGTAGCGAGTTCAAAACTTCACTCGAATTATTATTTTTCATGAATCCTTCTGAATAAGATAGAGAATGTAATAAACGGATTTTCAGAAATACTTCTCGGAGAAACTGAACTCACAGGAAATAGAACTGATTTTTACCGGTAGTTCAATTGTGTCTGTGTCCATGTTGTTACTTTATCGATCGAATTGATTTTAGACAGCTCTGCCTGGATATCCGACTCATCCCATTATCTCATTGTTTTTGAGTCTGAAAATAAAATATTAATATGCTCTACGACGTCAAGGAAAAATGTTGAAAATTTGAGGACTTGTGATGTTTACAGAGAATGGTTTGATTGCACGTGACTATAACTTCCTACGCAGTCGTTTTTAGGGGATTCGTATTTCACCTCCTCCCTACTAACGTCTGGGAAAGGAATGTTGGCTTCGGGTAAGCAGGCGTTAGTGGCGAGGAGGTGAAATACGAGTCCCCTAAAAACGACTGCGTGGGAGGCTAACGTGACTATGACTAAAACTTCAAACAACGAAATGAAATGTCGTTCTTAATTTAAAGACGTGCCGGGATCAATGACAATTTCGTTGCGTTGAAAAACAAAAGAGAGAGAGAGACCAAAGGAACCTATTCAGTTACTTTTATGAACAATGTTCAAGAAATCAGCAGGAAGAACTGAGTTGAGTTTAGCTCAATTTTGTGAAGTATAGACTGCGAGTGAAGTACGGCGTTTAACCGTGAGACGTTTTCACGGTCAGCCAGACGGTAATTACGTTTGGGTCAAACGTCGATCTTCACATAAAGCCGAACCAAATAATTAATGAATAATCATGTTACGGATCATTTATCTTGATAGCATGCACGTAGTGCAGTGCTGTATTGAGAATTTTGTGGACAAAAAGTACAGCACTCGACTATGAACAGCTGTTGAGTTATCTGCGGGGTTTCCCAATTTTACAGATACCGTCTACTGTTCCGAGGGCCCAACCGTTGAAAAAATAAAAATCTTTCTCAATCTCCAGTCAGTTGTCAGTTATTTTGCGAGCAACTTCAGAAAAAAAACCTGCAAACGCGCATGCGTCTTAAGGGAAAACTGGTTTGACGGATTTCAAACAGGACTGGACGTAGTAAATAAGGAACCTTCGAGCAGAAGTCTGCTCCTCTTCCCGAATTTCTTTGAAGATCAAAGTAAAACTCTACTTGCAGGAAAGACCTTTGTAGGAAATGGTTTCCGATTTGTTTCGATTTCGGTAGCCATGCATAGGCCGCCATCCGTCCCGACACGGCCGACAGATATTGAGCTTGTACTCGAGTGTAAAAGATTTAAAACATTTGAACTCCTTCCGTAAAACAAACATGTACAAACAAAGATATTTACACTAGAACTTTGCCAGCTGACAAGAACCTCTCACATTGGTAGTCTGCCAGCTGGCTGGGCTCTTTTTCCCGATTGTACTAGTAAAATAATTGGCATTTCATGGGAGGCTCCTAGCAGTGCTCGCGATTTTGAGAAAAAAAGGTGTCCAATTTCTGCGCATTTTGTTTTACATAAACTAATGATTTTTTATTTTAAAGAAAAATACACACATAACTGTGTAGCATAAATATTTTGCGGAATGTCGTCGACCCGCCTACCCGCTAGCCTGCAGTGCAGGCGTTATTTTGGAACAGAACGACAGACGAGGTTTTCGATGTCGCCATCTTGGATTGTTGCTTGACCAGTAGAGGGTTGGGACAGAAGGCGAAGTGGCAGAGGGCGAAGGGGGGCCCACGCCTTAACCGCGGTCAAACGTAAAAAATAAGAAAAGTCCTTAAAAGATAAGGTTTTTACGTTGAGAGCTCAAAGATGATAAGTTTTTCTTCAGTCTGTGAGTTTACTAAATCATTTTATGAATTACTAAAAAAGTTTTAGGAACAATAATGTGAATCGGTTTTCCTGAAGTCGCGCATTGAAACAGAAAACAAGAACACAGCACGCCGAACAGTTTCCACATTCTTCGCTTTAAAATCCTTAAAACTTTTTTAGTAATTTATGAAATGATTTAGTAAACTCACAGACTGATGAAAGACTCATCATCTTTGAGCTCTCAACGGAAAAACCTTATCTTTAAAGGACTTTTCTTATTTTTTACGTTTGACCGCGGTTAAGCCCACGCCCGTTTTTTCCACCTCGCGCCTACTCCCTCGGCAAATTTTTCCTCGCCCCAACCCTCCACAGTTACCAAATCCAAGATGGCGCCCTAATACGAAAATGTGCACTCGTGCGCCCGAAATACGCCTGCACTGCAGGCTACCTACCCGCAAAAATAAATTCCCGCTGAAAAAAAATGCCGCAGAATACAGCGCCGCAAAAATTTACTCCCTCGGGAGGTATGGTAATGTATGATAATTAGTTTAGAACAAAAGGAGAAAATTTAAACCACGAACCCCAAACTGAACCATAGCATGTACAAAGAGATTGCCTTGTTCAGGGTCATTGACTGGTGACTCAAAAACTATTTTCGCATTTTCCCAGCCTCCCACTGTTTAATTTTGCTCATAATCTTTATGTTAGTGATCGATGAGTTGTAATCAAAGGTTTGGTTAGATTGGAAAAGAGTGTTTTTCTTTAAAATATTTCTAGGTAAAATTCACATCCCAACGGTGCTAATCGACTGACCAACTTCATCCGACCGATTAACCAGATTAACTATATTTCGTGTTGTAGACTGCGAGCAGTCCCTCTTTCTTTCCTTTGCCGATCTTGTAAGCAATACTAGTAGAGCGCGCAGCGCGAGCGAGTAGAATTTGGGGCGAGCGGAAGTCAACTGACCGTCCTTCCCCAATTTCGCGCTCGCTCACAATTCAAAGGTGACAGACCGCAAACAATTGTTGCTTCTAAAAATATCTGCATGTAATAACTGTTCATCAGTAGGATACCTAAAATGTGTGCAATTCCACAATTGGTTTCGGCTCCATCAAATCCTATACCAATTGCAGAACATTTTAGGAGGAGCCACCCACACTGTGAGCACAGTTATTGACAATACATATTAGCAAGGAAAACAACGTAAAATAATAGGAGTACGTTAAATAACGAACTATGCACACGTAAACTAAATAACGAACTAAGCACACGTAAACTAAATAAGCAAGCACGCGCACAACTTTAGGAAAATTGCGCGTGCACATTAGCATAAAAATGTAATGAATGGAAGCAACAAGGATCTCAAATTTGGGCGTCAGGATAATATAAAGGATATAATCTCATCTCTGGATTGCTAATCTCATCTCCTGTAGTGTAGCACCATACTTCTCAACGATAGCACCGTGGCGTTTCAAGAATTTAGTTAACGATTTACGAAGCAGCGTAGATTTGAAGCCTTGGTGAAGGAGATGTGATGAAAGTCGGTGAAGTCTATCAATAAAATCCAGTTTCGATGTGCAAAGTCTAGCATATCTCACTAATTGAGATATGAAAACACCATAGGCAAGATTGGCGGGAATGTTGCTGTCCATGTGAGGAAAATTGACAATCCGAAATGAGAAGTCATCCCTCTTATCGTAGACTCTGAGATGAAAAGGAGTGTTGTTATCACCATTCCTTATTCTTGTGTCTAGATAACAAACTTCATTTGATGTCAAGGTAGTGTCCTTTAGTTCCAGTTCCGATGGGTAAATAGCGCTGATGTAATTTCCGAAATTCTCATTGTTGACGCTGAATAAATCATCAATGTATAGAAAGGTGTTGCTAAATTGGACAGCTATGGTTTTATCTCGCAATGTTCTAAGCATGAAATCATACTCAAAGGTGTGAAGGAACAGATCAGCTAGCAAAGGTGCGCTGTTAGTGCCCATTGTTATTCCAATAACTTGTCGAAAAACTGAGTTTCCAAAGCGAACGTAGATGTTGTCGATAAGAAAGTTGATAGCGAGGCACAGTTCCCTACATGTGAAGTAAGCGTATTTCGTAGACTTCCTATCATTAGCCCAGAAAGTGTGGAAATTATTGGTTGCTATGAAACTTTTTCCTCTGGTGTGAAAAACTCTTTCGAGCAGATCATGAAGTTGATGTTTAATATCGACGAAGGAAAGAAAGAGGGACTGCTCGCAGTCTGTTCGTTTAGTCACATAAAGCACAATTCGATTCCAAAGTAAAAAGGAGAAAAGCGAACGAGAGGTCATGAAAAGATCTCAAGTTGTTATTTCCGGCTTTAATCTCGCCGAAAGCCGAGGATAGAAAGCACTGAAATATATCACGTCTTTGCTGTAAATTCCGCATTGCTAAGGAAGTGCCTATGCAAATTCAACGTAACCTTGACGACTAGACACCCAATCCGCAAATTACTCATGTAAATTCTGCGACTGTTTCTAACTGGCATTTTAAGCCTAAATTAAGCGTCAAGTCAACAAGGAAGTATTGCCTTGCGACGGTAAATGACAGTCAAGAAAACGAGTGTATGACTTTAAAACTGATTACAAACGCTGTGTAACTGGCCATCAAAACCGCTAAAGACCGGGACAAAAATATGAACACTTCCCTGTACCAGCCATGCCTAAATTACAAAGCTGAGGTCGCTCAAGTGTTTTGGGAGTAAATAATTGAATGGTAAAATGTCACAAGGACGAGGCTGGCCTTTACAACAACAACAACAACAACAGCTAAACGACCCAAGCGCGAGCTCCAGCGGATAGAAAACAAGACTGTGAGAAGAACTTGACAACGGAGATGTCTTCGTAAGGGACAGGTTGAAAATAACTGACTGACAGTTTGAGTACTGCCCATCACAAGAGGTTTTAACACAGGTAGCCCAAGCTCGAGATATGAGTATTTGTCAGGCTGTCAAACATTACGCAAGAGTAGAAATATAAGGATTTGTATGGTTTTTCTCAAAATTATAAAATATTTACGATTTCAAATAAAAAATAGCTTACCTTGCTTCAGTCTTGTGTTTCTTTGTCTCTGGTAGGGAATCTGGGTCGATTTAGGTGGTTTTTGGTTCCTCTTCATCTTTTCCCACGTACCATATATCCTTTATAGAGGGAAAAGAAAAGGAACCAAAACCCACGTAAATCGCTCTTAATCGACCCAGAATCTGTACCAGAGACAAAGAAACACTTGACTGAAGCAAGGAAAGCAATTTTTATTTGAAGTCGTAAATATTTTTTGAATTTTGAGAAAAACCGTTTTCTTCACTGGATCCTCCACTTCTGGCACTGGCAAGGGATTCTGGGATCATTTAAGCCGGTTACAGACGAGCAAGTTTTCCTTGACAAGTTTTGACTTGACAAACTTTATTTGCTGGTGTGTAAAGGCAAAATTGTCAAGTTTTTCCTTGACAAGTGCACTTAACAAGTGCACTTGTCAAGGAAAAACTTGACACATTGCAGAACTTGTTCGTCTGTACGGGTCGACAAGGAAAACTTGTCAAATAAAATGTTGTCCGCTGTGTAATTGAATTGCTGGCTACAGTGAATACTTGCCAAAGAAAACTTGTTCGCTCGTTCACACCAGCAAATAAAACTTGTGAAGGCAAAACTTGTCAAAGAAAATTTGTCGTTCATAAAGCCGGTTACAGACGAGCAAGTTTTCCTTGACAAGTTTTGACTTGACAAATTTTATTTGCTGGTGTGTAAAGAAAAACTTGTTTTTCCTTGACAAGTGCACTTGTTCAAAAACTAGCATGCTAGAAGAAGTGCACTTGTCAAGGAAAAACTTGACACATCGCAGAACTTGCTCGTCTGTACGGGTCAACAAGGAAAACTTGTCAAAAAGATTGCCGTCTGCTGTGTAATTGAATTGCTGGCTACAGTGAATATTTGTCAAAGAAAATTTGTTCATTCGTTCACACCAGCAAATAAAACTTGTGAAGGCAAAACTTGCCAAAGAAAACTTGTCGTTCATAAACATGAGCAAATAAAAATTGTCAATGACACTTGTCAAGGAAAACTTGCTCGTCTGTAACCGGCCTTAGGCAGCACGGAAAGTTGTCGTCTTTTGCGAAGAAAACACCGAAAATATCATGTGTGTCATTAACCCATCCCACAATACCTC
The DNA here is from genome assembly GCA_016490735.1 of Pachyseris speciosa. Classification (NCBI taxonomy): domain Eukaryota; kingdom Metazoa; phylum Cnidaria; class Anthozoa; order Scleractinia; family Pachyseridae; genus Pachyseris; species Pachyseris speciosa. The sequence goes on along the minus strand of JAEMWC010001384.1, from coordinate 157,434 downwards.
ACTCGTGCCAGGCTTCTCGTAGTCTCTGCAGTGGCGAAAATTGCATGTTCTTGGCTTCCAAAATTAGATATCAATATTCATACAACTGGATGGAAAGTGAAAAGTTTTACAACAAAGTTTTGATTAAGCAATCACCACGGAAGACTGACCGCATTTGAACGGTGGCTTCGTTTGAACAGTCAGGAGCCAGGAGTAGATGATCACCGTGCGCCTTTCACAATAAAAGGCGGGCGATGTTTTGTATATTTTTTCTTGAAATAGGTTATAAGAAACTCACCCGTCAAAACAACTGCATGCAGTGGTTAAGGGCAATTTGCGTTGTCTTAACACTCAACAGTTTGTCGTGCAAGATGTACAGAACTTGTTTCTGTATCAAATATTTAAGCCTCTCCTATTTGTCTCTTTATTCTGAATGTTGTTTTCATATAATTTGAGTCAAATTGTTATCGAAATTAAAGATAGAAACTTTTGAAATACTGAGAGCCCTGTTATTTTTATGGCTTCTAATTATCTAAAACTTGGCTGAAAATCTTTCGCAATGGATTCAGAAAGCTCATTCAGGGGGATCAGACACCAAACCTGGCGAGAAATTTAGTCCTGTGAATTTCTTCTTCCTCATTCAGTTCCTGAATATTCATGACAATCAAAACACGACGCAGATTTTAATAATATTGGCGGCGGGTCAGCAACGTCAAAGGGTATCAAAATTTTCTCGGATTCAATGCAAGAGCCTGCATTAATATAGCTCTTGATCGGTGAAATTTCCGCGCAAAACTGGACCAAACTGGTTTTTGCAAAAGTCAGCATAATGATGTTACGTTTCGCCCAATTTGAAAACTCGCTTAAATCGATCTTAATTATGTCAAAAGCGACATATAATTGAATAGGAACGATAATTCTTAATTATTAAACACCAAATTCTGTGAGGGCCTCATAAAATATGTGTATATTATGTAGAATCTGGAAGTTGCTCGTTATATTGTCAAATAAATGTATCTGATCCGAAATGGTGAAGTAAAACGACATCCAAGGGATTTGTAATCGTCTCGCCTTTTTGAAAATCATCCCAAAGAAACCTGCGAACAACAATAATTGCGTAAGATCGATTCACAAACATAAAATTTTATCCATCCCTCGAACAAAAAGAATCGAGATAAAGAATAAAACTTACCGTAATGAAGATTTAAGGGATAATTCTGCACAATTTTCAGCTGGATGATTAAGGAAACCGATAGTTTCCACGAATGGATTTTGGATTATTATGGCGATGTCTTCATTCTTTGACAGCAGTTACATGGAAACCAAACATATTTTATTCATGTTGACTATACACGGATGTAAATCTACCGTGATTGGCTAGCAAATGAACCATGTGTGCGTGAGTGTTATTTAGAGGGTAATTGCGTTGGACGGAACTTGACACTGTTTTCATTTTGAATGTGTGTTCACGACCACCACCACCGCCCATTGAGCTTTTAAAGGTTACTGTAAGCCCCCAGGGTTTGCTTTCGGAAAATTGCTCTTGTCTGTGTTGTTTTTGAAGAAACCCCAGAAAATTATGCATCACTGGAAGGCTTATAAAATGTAGAATCTAAAAAGATAACTCTCACTTTTAAAATGTTTTGGTAGGCGAGAGTAAGAGTTCAAAAAATGTGTGGCTAACAAATATTCTTTTGCCAATTGCTGTATTACTAAAAAAAAAAACAGTACCTCCTCTTTCAAAAACGCTTTAAGAAATTATTATATTGATTCTTATAAAGGTATTGATTCTTTTGAGGTTTTACTGTAAATATGTATATACCCATACTTTATACCCATATTTGTTACAGTTACTTTTGTTAGGCTAGTACTATAATTTTCAATTTCAGGCTTGTATTTCATATTACTCACTAAACTTTAACTGAGTTTTTGAGGGCCACTAGTTTATCAGCGTAAGCTGTTGTTTTTCAGTTCAGTGTGTACCCTCTTTAGCCTGGTCCGCGCCAGTCCGCGCTCTTTCCCCTCACTTTGCGTGTGCGTCCGATTTCCCCCGAACCTTGACCCGATCATTTTTGAAGATATCCGAGGGTGACCGGAGATTTCTCAGGAGGTAGAGGAAACCTGAGCTCGAGGGGAAGATATTCAAAGAGGTCTCCTATTCAATTCGAGAGCCTGTTTAGTTCGAAAGCCTTTACGACCTCTAAACTGCTAATACTCCCCTGATTCTTGCTGTTCGAGAAAGCCAGTTTTAATCTCGGAGGAGAGATCACCTCTCCTCAGGCTCAGGTCTTGCTCACAAGCTTGTTTGGCTGCCTGCACGCACAGGGTAACCACCCTAATTCAGCCGAGAGACTCGATTTGCAGCTGGAGTTTGAAATCGCTCGATTTCTTTTTGATAGCAATACCAGGATCTTTTGAGTAGAAGAATGAAACAATAAAACTTGCTGAGCACGTTCCCCGAATTTGTCAACCAATAACAACTTTAATTCAAATGCCTCAGTGGTGAAGATGACAGTACCCCATGCACTTACTAAGTAAATCAACAATTTCCACAATACTATTTTCGAATGAATACGTGAATTGTGACCATCGCAGTTATGAACACTACTAAAGCAGTAGTGAAAATAAAGGCTGGAAAAAAATTCAGGCTTGTACAGGATATGAACCCATGACCTCTGCGATACAGGTGCAGTGCTTCACCAACTGAGCTAACAAGCCATCCAGGAGCTAGTCGTTTTGTTGGTTCGTAATAAACCCGTGAGTGGTGAATATATGAGAATGAATCTATGAAAATCATATATTTGAACTGCGAATTAAAGAATGAATATGTGAATGATCATCGCAGTTATGAATGAACACTACTACAGCAGTATTGAAAATAAAGCCTGAAGCCTGAAGCCTGAGGCTTGTACGGGGTTTGAACCCATGACTTCTGTGATACCGGTGCAGTGCTCTACCAACTGAGCTAACAAGCCAACTAAGAGCTGGTCATTTTGTTGGTTCGTAATATGCCCGTGAGTGATGAATATGCGAGAATGAATATATGAAAATCATATATTTGAACTGCAGATTAAAGAATGAATATGTGAATGATCATTGCAGTTGTGAACACTACTTTAAGCACTAGTGAAAATAAAGCCTGAAAAAATACAGGCTTGTACGGGGTTTGAATCCATGACCTCTGCGATACTGGTGCAGTGCTCTACCAACTGAGCTAACAAGCCAACTGGGAGCTAGTCATTTTGTTGGTTCGTAATGTACCCGTGAGTTATGAATACGCGAGAATGAATATATCGTATATCGCGTATTGGTGGTAAAGAATATTTGAGTGGTAAAAATATTTAGTTTAGCACGACGAATTATAAATTATAAATTGTGAACTTCTAGATCGCCAATGATATTAAATCCAAAACAGAGAATGAACTACAATGACCAAGTGACAGCAATTATCTAACACACATAGGCGGGACATTTTCATTTTCTTGCTATTTCCACCTCGAACATTCATCTGCAAACACATTAGCAATGGTTCGAAAGCACCGGAAGCAATTTTAGAGAAAATTTGGCCCTACCTTTTGCGGGCTGCCATAGGAAAAAACAAAGACAATCCGGACGTGTGTCCAGACAATCTCCACCGCCTCGTCGACTTCCTAGTCACAGCTCCTTATAACAATATAGTAATTGGTACTTAATAATAATAATAATGATGATGATGATGATGATGATGATAATCACTTTATTTAAGTCTCAAATGTATTTAGCCGAGCACAGATGCTCTACTAATTGGGGATAATAATAATAATAATAATAATAATAATAATAATAATAATAATAATAATATATTAATAATCACTTTATTTAAGTCTCAAATGTATTTAGCCGAGCACAGAAGCTCTACTAATTGGGGAGACTAAATCAAATCAAAGTTAAATAAATCAAATGAAATCAAATGTTGGTTTTTGGGGAGAGGGGAAAAGCGGAGTACCCGGAGAAAAACCTCTCGGAGCAGAGTAGAGAACCAACAAACTCAGCCCACTTATGACGCCGAGTCCGGGAATCGAACCCGGGAAGGCGAGCGCTCTCACCACTGCGCCAACTCTGGGGAGACTAAATCAAATCAACTCTAAGTAAATCAAATGAAATCAAATCAAATGTTGGTTTTTGGGGAGAGGGGAAAACCGGAGTACCCGGAGAAAAACCTCTCGGAGCAGAGCAGAGAACCAACAAACTCAGCCCATTTATGACGCCGAGTCCGGTGTAGCTACAACAGAACCGTTCTGTTTGAACCTGACAATTAGCTCACTGTCTTATGTTTACCTTTCTGTTAAGTTATATTTCGTTAAGGAAAGGCGTTTTTTAGTATGTAATCCCTTTCGTAATTATTTGCTGGAAGGTTCTACATTGCGTATAAGTTTCTAGATCTTTCTAGATTTTTCCATCATCGCGAGCTATCACGCGTACTTTAAGGCACACGATAGTACACGCGACAGCATACAAAACCCGATTTTTTCTGCTGTCGCAAGCAGATAGGATGTTGCCATCTAAAGGGTTGCAAGGTTGCAAATAAGTTGCAAGTAAATGTTGTAAAAAGGGCAACAATTTCTGTTAAGGACGTTACAAGGACGTCACAAGATTTCCTTAAGGTTTCAGTGATTCTCAGGGCAGAACCAAGGTATTTATTTGCTTTCATTTAATTAATTACGATTAGTTACGCACTTTCAATCATATTGTCGTAACAGTCGCAAGCTTATCGTTTGTACATGATCGCTTTATTTATTGTAATTTGTTCAATTAATTTCTGGTCAACGTTATTGTACTTTTAAACTTAGTATCGTTGTTTTTCAAACCATTTGTAAACTCTCAGTTTTAGGTTTTAACATTTTGTGATAACCGCGTCCTGTAATGTCACCCGTAATTTATCTGCAGCGTTTCTCACAGCGTTTGTGCATTTATTTCAGTTTTCACGGTGTTTGTTGACGAGTTATAAAGAAGAATAAAGTTTACAAACAGCAGTCGAAACTCGTTCTCTAAATCACTGGAGCTATATCCGGGAATAGAACCCGGGACACATTGGTGGAAGGCGAGCGCTCTCACCACTGCGCCAACTCTGCTCCCTCAATTATACATCATCGGTTTTACAATATTCCTGACTTATAAAATTTAAAAAGAAAAGTTTACAAAGCATAGTGACTGGATTACAAAAAGGTTACTTTTTTCAGAAAACTCAGAGCGATGAGAATGTAAAACAGAATTGTTATAGGCTATATGCAGTTCGCAAACTTTGTGGAATCTTTCCAGAAAACTCGCTCTGTTACCTTCAACGACGTCAGCCAAGATCCCTTGCGCGCGCAAAAAATAAATCGAACAGTGACGTCACGATTGATTGTCGACGTGCGAACCGGTCGAAAGATGAAAACATTTTGTTTTGATTGCAGCTTCAATTTGCCCTCCAACAACAGTTCGCTCATTGCGAATTTCTCTTTATTGGGAAAATCGTTCGAAAGAATTACCCACAGAAATGAACTAAAACAGCCGCGGAAATATGGCCTCCTTTGTGAAGGAGAAGAGTTTATTCTTAATTCTGACATTCTCTTACATCGCCGGCTTCATCTTTGTAGAAGGCAAAGGTACGCTTCAGGGAGATAGCATCATTTTCTCTCCACTCCGCAAAGGAAGAAACTACACTTTGGAAAGAAGCAAGAGCGATTGGTTCTTGGCCAGTTACGATACAGTAGCTGAAGCTATGGTTTTATCATTGAATCATTCTCCGCCGTATGGTAAGTTATTGTCACTTTATGATTCAACCGGAAATGATTTTTCTTGACTTTTCCCGTAGCATCTTTCGGCGGAATACGAAAATTTCACCTTCAGGCGTAGCAGATAAATTCAAAATTGTAGTTAATGTGTATGGGGAGGTCCGCTTTCTGTGCACTGGCCTGTGAAGTGTAACGTTAAAGAGCGTCACGGATTCAGTGAGGTGTGCAACAAACCATGGGTTTCACTGAACGCGCTTTCTCCATCACGTTTGTAGATTGCCCATTGCAGTCATTAAAAATCAGTGAATTGTACAATAAATACACTTAGGAAGCAAAGAAAGTCAAAATCACGACAGAGATCTCAGTCGCACTGGCGACTTAAATTCTCTCATTTTCCCGAGAAATTACTCAGTTCTTTGGCACTTCATTCCTTTCTCCTTTTCCCAATGCAAGTTGACCAGTTTCGTTTCCAACATCTTAATCAATATTCGGAGCATAATGCCTTAGTGATGAAGTTATGGGTTTTATCGGGCTACTTTGAATTTTTCAACTCAAAAGTTGAAAGTTTCTGTCGTTAAACTTTGGTGTATATCCCCTTTAGTTGTCAATAATTTAGTGCATACAATCTTTGATAGCCGCTTTCGAGAGAAAAACTGAAAAAAAAAGACGAAAACTAACGTTACGCAATGGAAAATTCACGCAGTTCTCATCTCTTTTTGTAACTACTCGAACTCGACGATATCAATGTTCGCATCGGTTTATTTCCGAGTTCTTTATTCCTACTTGACAGGAAAGTAGCCCATAAAAGGATCATAAACCAAGTGTAAAAGGTCTTGTTTCACGGGGAGAAGTATCTTTGTTTTCATAACAAATACTACTGGTTAAACGTTGTTCGGTTCTGGTACCTGCTCGCGTTTCTCTGGTAGATAGAAAGACTTTCATTGTATGAACTCGGACTTCTTTGTATGTACGAACGTACGTGGCCTAAAAGAGAAACAAGGTTATATTTGATGTTATGAGGGTTAATTAACTCTGATAAATTAACTGACATCAGCATGAGCAGACCGAAATTTCGTTGAAACTTTTTACGAAGGTTGATTTTGCTCTCACTCAGTTGACATTATTAATCAGCTGATTGTAAGTTGACGCCATCTGTTTGTTACCTTTTAATAAAAGGAATAAATTACCAATCGTGGTCACACTGGAAAGTTACCTTGTTGCTAATTTGCCATTTTACGCGATTAGACTCACCATGTTGTACGCTAATATCAAGAAAAAATATATTTTAATTTCATTCGCTTCTGTTGCTCAATCTATCATGAATAACTCTCTCAAGTTCACTATAAATCCTTTTATTTATTTGCGACTTTGCGGTGAAGATAAAATGCTTCCAAGACTGCCAGACCCACTCTCAGATGTTCAGGATGAACAAAAAGGAAGGAATTGTTCACCTTAGTAGATGCGTGACACTTAAATCGATACAAAATTTCAAAAAAAAGTATTAAATTGAGAAAAAAGTGTCAAAGTGACATCTTGTGAAAAAACACAAACGTTTCGGGCATAGCCCTTCTTCAGTGTGAAAACCGTTAAATGTTTGCGCGACTGTAAAATTGAAAGAAACGTTACTAAGAGCTAAGCGCGCGGAAAAAAGGACTCGCGCGAGCCATTTATAAGAAATGAAAAACATTATTTAGCCCGTCTGGTTGCATAGTGCCGAGCCTAAAAATGAGTTCCATTTCCAATTGTTTCCGTCTGGCATTGACTCCAGCACATTTCCGCAAACCTCTAACAAGGATGTCAGATAGACTGTGGTCGGGAGAGTTAAAGTGCTCTGCGACCGGGAAACCACTAGTGTTCTTTTGGACGCTTCGTAGATGTTCGCCGAAACGTTCGCGTAGAGTGCGACCGGTCTCCCCGATATATAACTGGGGACATCGACGGCACGAGATGCAGTACACAACGTTCGCCGATTTACAGGTGAAGTGTTCACGGATGGTGGTCGTATTCTTGGGTCCACGTACATGGATATCGGACGTAGTGTACAAGCAAGTGCGGCAGCGGGGATGTCGACATGCGAAAGTTCCTGGGACCTCTGTCTGGAACCTGTCAGAGGTGTGTACCAGGATATCTCTCAGGCTGCGATCACGTCGATGTGCAACTACAGGTGGAACTGGAAAGATTGCTGCAGTAGCAGGGTCACTCGTCAGGATGTTAAAGTTGCTGAGCAGAATGTGCTTAATACGCGAACTAAAGGGGTGGTAGGTCAGCACCAGAGGAATCCTTTCTTCGTTGTTACGGACACGTTTAAAAAGTGCCTCTTGGCGGGTAACGGAGGACACCTTTTCCCGAGCATTACGCAGTAAATCAGAGGGATAGCCACGGCTTTCGAAAAAGATGGTCATTTCTTGGCATTTCTGTAGGAAATGCCAAGAAATGACCATCTTTTTCGAAAGCCGTGGCTATCCCTCTGATTTACTGCGTAATGCTCGGGAAAAGGTGTCCTCCGTTACCCGCCAAGAGGCACTTTTTAAACGTGTCCGTAACAACGAAGAAAGGATTCCTCTGGTGCTGACCTACCACCCCTTTAGTTCGCGTATTAAGCACATTCTGCTCAGCAACTTTAACATCCTGACGAGTGACCCTGCTACTGCAGCAATCTTTCCAGTTCCACCTGTAGTTGCACATCGACGTGATCGCAGCCTGAGAGATATCCTGGTACACACCTCTGACAGGTTCCAGACAGAGGTCCCAGGAACTTTCGCATGTCGACATCCCCGCTGCCGCACTTGCTTGTACACAACGTCCGATATCCTTGTACGTGGACCCAAGAATACGACCACCATCCGTGAACACTTCACCTGTAAATCGGAGAACGTTGTGTACTGCATCTCGTGCCGTCGATGTCCCCAGTTATATATCGGGGAGACCGGTCGCACTCTACGCGAACGTTTCGGCGAACATCTACGAAGCGTCCAAAAGAACACTAGTGGTTTCCCGGTCGCAGAGCACTTTAACTCTCCCGACCACAGTCTATCTGACATCCTTGTTAGAGGTTTGCGGAAATGTGCTGGAGTCAATGCCAGACGGAAACAATTGGAAATGGAACTCATTTTTAGGCTCGGCACTATGCAACCAGACGGGCTAAATAATGTTTTTCATTTCTTATAAATGGCTCGCGCGAGTCCTTTTTTCCGCGCGCTTAGCTCTTAGTAACGTTTCTTTCAATTTTACAGTCGCGCAAACATTTAACGGTTTTCACACTGAAGAAGGGCTATGCCCGAAACGTTTGTGTTTTTTCACAAGATGTCACTTTGACACTTTTTTCTCAATTTAATACTTTTTTTTGAAATTTTGCCACTCTCAGATGGCCCAGACGAAACACGGTTTCACAACAGGTTTTTTTTAAAACTATTACGTTTCGCTTGTTATATACGATTTTTGGTGCAAGTACAATCTTAGTATTTTTAATATTGGAGAGCAATCTTAATATGGAAATTCAGTTGCCCCAATTATTCTCCAGTCATGTCCCCAACCCCGCCTCTAGACTCTAGATTTTCGATGAGTTTGGATATTTCCGTAGGCAATTTATCCAGTGTAGTTGCTATTGGTCTTGTACACGGCCACAGCATTCTATAGTACCACAATTGGTTGTTAAGGTCCAGTCCTTATGAGACAGCTAGAGGCCAAGATGAGCAGTAAGGGCGGAGTAAAATAGCCTGCAGAGCAGGTGTGTTTTGGGATGATAAGCGAGGGCTGAATACTATTTCTGGGTTATGAACAGGAAGATTGGGGAGAGAAGCAATTATATGACCAAGGGGGTGGGCGTCAGGCGTCCAACTATACACATTTTGATAATCCAAGATGGCAGCCTAATACACCTAACAAGCACTCGTCCGCCAAAAAAACAAAACACCTGCACTGCAGGCTAAGAGAAAATATTTCGCTTTTATCCTCTCCAATCTCGCCGAGATTGAGTTATTCTCGTATTAAAGAAAGTATAGAAAGTTCAGTTCTACATAGAGAGTGGTAAATGTTTTCCGCCTTAGGACATAGAGTTGAATGACTAACCACAAGGAAGGTTAAGATTCACTACAATCAAACTATCATTGATTAAATGGTCATTAATAATGTTCATGGTCATTAGGAGAAAGTGAATGTGCTGCCTTTGTAATGATATCTACAAATGGTTAGACTTTCTAGTCTTCTCGGATAAGGACGATAAACCGTAGCCCCCGTCTCACAGTACTTTCACTTTATCTGATTCTGTGGGACGTAAAAGAACCACTAGGGACGTAACAAAACTCTGTCTGTGACCACCCCTAGTGTCTGTCCTAACTTAATATTCACATTACGGGGCACACATTTAAAATTGTAAACTGCACAAGTAGTATGGTGAAGGTCCCCAGGCCAGTCAGTTGTAAGCCACCATGAATGAGGCTTTGTGATATGAGCGGTATATAAATACGTTCCATTACCATAACGTTGATTAGCTGCATGACTGATCTTCCACGGAAGCTTTAATTGTTGCAGTTATATCAGGTAAAACCAACTTTGGTGCTTTTCAATTTATACCACTATAGCTAAACTGTGCAAAAAAACATAACTAATGAATTTCGTATCCACCGACAAACAGATGCCATCAAAGACGCAATACGTACTTATAACGGAAAGGGCAATTTCACTGTTGAAAACTTAACAAAAGAGGTAAGACGGCCTATTATTTGTTCGTTTTGGGAATGGGAGGGTGTAGTTTGTACTCCTTTTGCGGCAGAACATGCTCTGGGAAAGGAACAATACAACTGTTTTCACCGATTTTGTTGACGCAGTTTTGTCAATAAATATTGTAATTTCACGTAATTAATTTTGGAAACTGCGTCATGTCGATTTTGAAAATCCAACGTAAATCCAACATGTTGCGGAATTTTGTATAGTACTGAATTTTTAAACCATTGTAAACTTAGCAAATTCAGCCTTTGGCTGCAAGTTTTCAAGTTAAGTGTAATAAACTATCTATCTCTATAGATCTCTAGTATCATTTTTCCGCGATGCCAGAAATAACCTCGACGCGACAGTGATCAAAATCAGTCAGAAAAGCTTGATTATAAATTATCTTAAACCTTAAAAGCACTTTCAAGAAATAATAAATAGGCAAAATTGGAATATGCAAGAAATGTAAACTGTTTGCGTTAGAAGTTAATGTTATCTCGTCATCCTAAACGGGCCTAAGACATTTTCCGGGACGTGAAAAAACTGGAGGCACAATTCGCTCCGAGCTGCCTGTTGACAAGCGATCTTATCAAATGATAGTTTTCAGTTTTTACTGAGACGTTTGTTGTCTTGCTCTTGCAGGCGATCGCAGAAAATCTGCCAATCACAATTCTTACTTCAGTGTCACTCATAAACGCCTTTGTAGTACCGCTGGTCGGTATCATATTCTGCTGTTGCCGATGTAAGGGGAAATGTGGCGGGGAGCTGATGGAAGAGAACCTGGAGACGAATCCTAGGAAAAAGCGGCGACTTTTCACCGCTGCGATCTCATTTTGCTCAGCTCTGATCATGTAAGTACCATCAGACCGCGGACTCCAACCTCGTTACCAGGTGTCCCCTCTTCCAGTCTCTCTCTCTCTCTCTCTCTCTCTCTCTCTCTCTCTCTCTCTCTCTCGCGCGCGCGCGCGCGCGCGCCAGGAGAAGTGAAGAAGAGAGATCCTGGAACGAGGTTTCACTAGCTCATAGACCATCTTAGGTTTCTAGTAATGTAAATTTTGAAGTTTGCCTTGCAAAGATAGCGAACTGTGGGCAGTGCTAGAAGGAGTACCTCAAAGTTTCCAAAACTAGTAAAGCATAGTGCATGCTCAATCTCACATACAGACCAAGAAAAATTTCGGTGGTCTCGCAATTCCGGCTACGAAAAGACATTTTGTTCTGATTTCAAACTGGTGTGCGATATTAACAGCTGAAATAATATTTCATCAATCCAAGTCAATACCAGTCATTAACTTAAAGGGAACGCAAAAGACCGCCACAATACACTGTTGCAGATGCATTCTTCTTTCGGACGCCGTGGCAGTTTCCACATGTGCGTGTAGCGTACCTATCATTTCCTAAAGCACCCTAGTATACGCAGCTTTTATACTGGTGATGATGATTACAAAGTTTTGCCAGTAAAAAAAAAAAAAAAAAAAAAAAAAAAAAAAAACAGATAAAGAAGTCCCACATGTAAACTAAGATAGTGTATACACCAATCATTTCTGATGGTTTTATCTCACGAGCCTCAGGCCTTGTTTAATTTGAATTTAACGATGGCGTTGATGTCGATTTTTAACACAATTCATACAAATTCGTTAGGGTTGCTGCCTTTTCAATCAGTCTTGTCAATGATAAAACAGAAACAGCGGTTCCTGCATTGAATTCTATGTTTATGAACTCCATTGTGGACATCGCTGTTTACAAGGAAAACACATTAAAGGTAGGTCAAGTCAAGTCAAGTTTATTGTGTCTATACACTTTTTAGCTTTTGTGAGGACAATCTCACCAGCTAGTTTGCAGGTATAACACAGAAAGTAAAAGTGAAAAGAACTAGATTGAAATAATGCTTACAACAAATAACTAAAAATAATATAAGATTAAAATTAAGATTTAAAATCTATTTACATAAGACTAGATATAATTTTTTCATAAAATAAGGTCAAGCTAAAACTAATCAATAATACAAGGTATAAAATATGACGGTCATATCAAACCTGACAAGTCTGATTTCTAATAGTAATTTTAAAAACATTAAAAGATGGAATAGTTCTACATGAGTCAGGCATTAAGTTCCATAGTTTTGGCGCCGTAAACCTCCACGATTTTAAACCATAAGTTGTAGTGTTGGCCCTTGGCAGCTTTAAATTGTCGAGGTCGTAATTACCCTTTCTATGTCCGATCAGTTCTTTGTCACTCTTTGGTGCATGATCACTATCTATAACCTTGCAAACCGTGTAACCTCGCAAACCGTGTAACCTCGCAAACCGTGTAACCTCGCAAACCGTGTAACCTCGCAAACCGTGTAACCTTGCAAACCGGGTAACCTCGCAAACCGTGTAACCTCGCAAACCGTGTAACCTCGCAAACCGTGTAACCTCGCAAACCGTGTAACCTCGCAAACCGTGTAACCTCGCAAACCGTGTAACCTTGCAAACCGTGTAGACTATTTTAGCAAGCGTTGATTCACAAGCGATGGTAAGCCTATTTTAACAAGTAGTTTACAGTAGGACGTTTGTTTTTCATTAAAGACAAAACGGAGGGCGCACTCATTACCTTTTTCTAGCTTTGCAGTGGCGTTTTTATTGCAGAAATGCCATGTCTCTGAACAGTAGTTGAAGTGCGTTGTTTATTCTCGAGAATATTGTAATCACTTTAGGTGTAAAAATTAAATTTAAAGTTTGAAAAACTGTATGAAGTCAAATCAAGGTGACCAATGGAGAACTCAATTCAAATTTCCTGTGTTGTCTATAGGTTTTTTGCGCTGTTTAAAAGCAAAATATTAATTATTATTTTGTAATCATCTTCTTTTGCAAGGAACTGTCTGAAGTGACTGTCGAAAATATGAATTTTACTATCGGACTGATATCACAAGAATTGTCATGTGAGTAATGTTGCATTTCTTAGCACAAATACTTTCATCTTTTTCTTGATAATGTGAAAAGGTTTTCACCTGTTGAAATAGTTGCCTATGCAGTTTAGTTTTAGGTGGTTAAAATTATAATTTCATTTTAGACCGAAACGTGAACACTATCCAGCCATTAGAGGTCAGAGAGGGAAAAAGTCACAAGAGAGATTAACAAATTGAACATCGATTGATCTAGCACTAAGTTTGCTCTTTGTAGATTTACCGGTCAACATATCAGCACCAGTCATGGAGAGATCTAGACAAGCTGTCGGCTCGCTTTTGGATGATATCAGAGGACTTGGACCAAGTAGGTTTCTATTTATTAGAAAATAAAAAGTAAAGTACAGAAAAGAAGACACAGGAAAAAGATTTAGTGATTAAATAAACCATCATCCAACCACATCGTGACCACATTCAGTGTAATATCTTTCTTCATATGGAATTGAGAATTCTCTGTCGCTGGCGTGTTAAGCTGGTTGAAGCCTTGATCAATTCTGGTTGAAGCCTTGTTGCGTGTTCTAGGACCATCATGTTACAAGTTAAATTGTTCGATATTGCTTTGACGTGAGTGAGGTTTACAATAAGCCATAGACCAGAAGCGAATCAAGAATAATACTCCAATAATCCTTGAAAGATCAGAAAGTAGTATTTATCAAATTATAACGGAGTGAATATTTCTGAAACTATGACAATAAAAAGAGTGCCCCAGATGGTGATTTACGTAACAAAATCATCGGGTGTACGCACGCTATGCGGACCTATATCTTGACGCAAAACATTCGCACGTGTTGCGGACCTATCTTTTCTTGGAATCTTCCCAACAGAGCTTACAGATCTGAAAGACTCTTTGAAGGATGTCTCAGACATAGTGCAGAATCTGAGTTGCTTGGTCAGAAACTTCGTGTGGGGTTAGATGAAGCTCGGAACAACTTGACGGAAGCAAAGACAGATTGCACTAACGACCCACCGTCAGTTACAGCTGGCGTGTGTGATAAAATACCTACTGGCGATGATTTACAAGCTGAGGCAGACTTCAGTAAGGTAAGGCGCTGCTGTGAAAGATTTTAACATGACCAATAGTGAAAATTGCCAGAAGGAAGCAATTACAATACCCTGATTCAGCATTTGATTCTAAATCTTCTACCGTTGTATTGGAGCGGTTTTCGATTGAGCATCGAAAATAAAGTGCATTTGCTTTGGTTTTGCATTGGTACGCGCTGTGATTGGCCAGCAAAACTGGCGTCACTTTCTCAACCAATGCGAAGCAAAACCAAAACCAACCGTGATCTGCTCGAACGCATTTTCCCCGCGCCTTTTGCTGGTTACAAGTATTTGCTTCTGACTGTGGTTGGCTCGTTGCGTTGTTTGCTTATGTAGCGATAGGCCAAAGTAATTATTTTGGGTTCGGTTTTACGACACTCAGTTTTAAAATGCTCTGTTTCTCATTAATGTCTCCTTCACAATGAAAACGGTTTGGTGAGTGAAGCTAAAAGTTCAATCGCAAGAGTCAACTTTATTTCGTTCATCGTAGACGTGATTGAGCCAGAGTTCTTGCATTTTTAAGTCATGCGCATTAACTAAACCGTTGAACACATCGTGCCGTAGTCATGTTGCTCTCGTGTAAATGACGTAGGAACATCCTGTAGGACACCAGTTTTCACAACGATTGCACACTCCAACTTGTGTTTTGATAGCAAATTTTTAAAACTTTCCCCTTGTAGTATGCAAGTATCTAAGACGAAACTCGAAACTTGTCCGATTTTTAAAGGCACGAGACTTAGCTGGGACAAAACATAACGACAATCCAAACCTTATGGGACAATCCATAACGAAAGAACAGACCAGTAAAGTTTGATTTAAAAGCATTTCACCTTTTTGTGATCGCATGATGTCTCACGGTATTCATAACGGGTAACTTAGCCTGTCCGTTCCCCAGATTCCAGACGTAGCAGCAGAGTTATCAAATATCGAAGCCATTCTTGCCAAGTTTGACTTTGATGCGCAAAGCACTCAGGTTTGTAGAATAGTTAATGTGTAAAGGTAATTAATGCACTGGTATACGGCACGTCTATTTCAAGCAACTCGTGTAATGCATTACGTATTAACTCATTTCGTTCATATGATGTTCCACTACCGAAGGCTTAGGTCTCGCAGGAACTTCGCTATTACCATTATTTGATAGGAAAAAATACAAACAAATAAGTCGGCAAGCCAACCATCTCATCGAAATTACTCAGACAAATCAGTGTTGTAATTTAGATAGGACAGTTTCAATTACATAAACAAATAAAAGCAATTTTTTTTAGCGTCCATACTATTAGATATTCAAAAGCGCTTAATATAATATATCAATTAAAGCTAACATGTGTCAAACCGTTTTTTTTAGGGGGAGAATACATTCAATTCTATGCCTGCGAGAGTTTATGAAGCCACATTATCTGGAACAGAAGGTGAGCCTTTCATACTCTTTTAGGCACGAACGCAGTCGTGAATTATATATACCCAGTTTTTTCTCTCATCTACCCTAAGACCTATCAGTGATCGGTCCTCTTTGGTCTGGAACAAATGATGACGTTGAGACTCTTGTTCTTCGGCCATCGAAGTTTTTCTTATAAAAATGATGACGTTTCTTTGGAGAGAACATGACAGAATAAGGTCTTATCTGACTCTCATCTTTCCTTGTACACTGAATACTAGTATTAAGTGTAAAAGTGGTTTATTATCCACAATTTTCTCAAAATCTACACGGAAAAAAATTTTGCCTTTCTTTTCTATTCCTGGTTTCCTTGGTTTTTTCTGAAACCAATTTAAGGAATTACTTTAATGCTTCTACTGTTGTCTGAGTTAAATAAAAAGCATTAGTGAACCAGTATTCTTGCTTGAAAATTCCAGAAATAAAAAACTTCACACAAGAGCTCCAGGAGTTTGCTTCCAAGATGGTAGATTCCTTGAGAAATGCAGGCGATGAGGTAGGTTTTTTTTCCGGGCCCCTCACTTCAGTACAGTATACTCCATAATACAATGATGATGATGATGATGATGATGATGATGCTGATGATGGTGATGGTGATGGTGATGATGATAATAATAATAAATGATGATGATGATGATGATGATGATGACGGATGATGATGATGGTGATGGTGATGATGATAATAATAACAAATGATGATAATGATGATGATGATGATGATGACGGATGATGATGATGATGATGATGGTGATGGCGATGGTAACAACATTAATAGTTATAACAACGATATTTAAAGGGGTGGCGCCAAAAAGCCCAAACAAAGTTAATTAGAGTAGCCCTCACTATGAAAAATTACGCAATTTATTTAAAAAAGGTAAATAAAAAAAGGTATAAAAAACAAGTTGTAATATTACAAGAATAAAATACGTTACAATAAAAATTTCAAAAGCGTAAATTTAAAAAAAATATCTTAATACATACTATCATGAGCTAATCTATAACAAAGGGGAATGATAGAAACTAAAAAGAATAAACAAAGCATGATTTGAGTAAAACACATTAAACTCGCCTGATACGGGGGTACAAATTACATTTATTCCAAATATATAAAATACATTGACAAAAAAGTGTGTACAACTTGAAACTTAAATATGTAGCCATGTCTATCTTTCAGCTCCAAACAGAAGTTTTACTTCCAACAAAAACTGAAGTGCACAGTATATTTGGAAAAGGTGGAATGTTGAACAGATACGATAAATACAGGTACAACTCAGTTTTAAAGTGCACCTAAACCCAAAATTTGTTTTCGCTAAAATAAATCTTTGCACCTGTTTGAAACGCATTGAGCCGTTTTTACCAAATCTTGACTAGTTATTTTGACTTTTCTAGGGTGTTAAAGTTGCAAAATCTGGCCATCGTCTGTCCCACGACCGTGTCAGAAGGGGCTTGGGTCTATTCTCGATTTGACGTCACAAACTGCTCTGTATGCATGCTTACAAAGACTTAATGCGATGTAAATCAGTTTGTGACGTCAAATCGAGAATAAACCCAAGCCTCTTCTGACTCGGTCGTGGGACAGACGATTTTATAGAGCGCGAGAAGGAGCGAAAAAAGTAAGAGTAGAAAGGATAGTGTTTTTGCTAGTTGAATGAAAGTCCACTTTGAATGGAATGCAAGGCTACAATAGAGTCAAAGAAAATGCTTTAGTCTTTAATTGCGGTGCAGAGGCTTGTTATTAATTTTTTCTACTTTTAATGGCATCTTTTACAGATGGATAACTCTGCTGTCTGTCTCGCTAGCGGTCGTGTTTATTGTGCTGTTAACATTCCTCTCCCTCATTTCCGGCGCTCTTGGTTCCAGTCCATCTGATACACCAAGTACTCGCTCGGACACTTCCAACTGCGCGGGAAAGGCACTGATGTGGTAAGATAACAACATGGCTGTGTTTTACCATTTTCTGATTGCTTCAAACCTCTCTATAAGAGCGAGGCGAGGCACCAAAGACACGCCGTATGTACTGGCTACGTACTGATCTCAATTCTGAACTGTTGGAATATGAACATTTTACTGGATTTAGGCGACAATACATGGTGTTACCTTAGAAAAAATCTTTACAGATTCAAGCTTTACCGGGAAAAAAAATTTCTAGTATATCTTAACTTTACCGAAAGAGATTACATTCGACCATTTTTCTATACCAGCGCCGTTTTGAGCTGTCATGAATGTAAAATTCAAAGCCAGTTTTTTTTTTCTCCAATATGAAAATAGGTGTTTTAAGAAATAATTTGAGGGAAAAATAATTTACTAAAAGTAGTAGGAACTTATTTTAAAATGCGGCGAAAGTTGGGCCTTTCTCAAATTCTAGACAAAAACCTGGGGTCTGGTGAATAGTCGTGACGCCATTCGTGTGCTTTTTCAGCTTCCCCGCCATGTTTCACGCCTGAACATACACACTAATGACGTCATAGAGACCTTTTGGCCGAGCGCTAAATGTTTCAAATTTCAGGCCACAGTGGAAATTTTGGAACTCCCACAATCAGCAAGTCCCCTTTACGAAAAGGAGGGAAACGACTGAAAATGAAATATGGGAATTGTAAGCTATGTAAAAACGTAAAAAAAGTGGTAGTTAATTTTCGATTCATGTGCGCTTTAAGTTTGTACAATGTGATCATAATGCGTTCGCTCTTCACGGGAATCCGATGAAGGTAACTTGAACTGCACTTCTGTATGTGGTTTTTGCTGTGTTTAGTGATAGTTAATTAAATGGTAACTTTTTTCTCTTGCAGTGTTGTTGGCCTGTATTTCTTCAGCTCGTTCTTTCTGCATCTACTTCTGGCTGTTACCTTTTTTCTTGGAGCCAACGCCACAGTTTTCTGTGAGTCAGCCGCTGATCTGAGCCTGTTAGAAAACGTAAGTAGCCACAAATTAACAATATGGAACGTACAATCAGAGACTGGAACTCCTTACCAAATAGCAGAAAAGCAGTCACCAGAAGCTTTCAAAACGGCCGTCATGTGCCATCTTTAAAAACGCTGACGTTTTAACTTAATACTCGCACTATAATTGTATTTTTTTTTGATAAGCACATGCACATCTCCATATCTGCCGTGATGGGATATACCCTTTGCAGATTATACGATTAGAATTAGAATGGAAAACTTGCTTCTACTGGTATCCTAAAACAAATCTTCTCTAGTCACTAAGCGCAGAAATAAAGAAGGACTTGCCACCATAACAGCAATCGATTCTCCTCGCACGTAGATTTTTTTCAGTTCTTTACTCAGATAGAAATAACGAAGGGAAAGTGCCCTCGCTGTTCTTTTGCGAGACAAAGACTAGAAATACCGTTGTTTTGCACTCTGCACACTTGAAATCAAGGGTAACGGACCTTGATAGCACAAGCAGCGTAAGCAATAGACGCGCTGCAGGAAAAACCAGAGAGATTAAAAGAGGATTCTTCCCTCCACAAGGATGCAATCATCGCTCCTCTCAAATAGAACCAGGAAAAGAGAAAGAAAAGTAATAATGCATGTTTAATTAACTGTTTATGTTTGTTCCCTTTTTCAGACCATTGATGATCCATCAACTCTGGGGTATTATCCAGTCTCTAAAGCAGTTCTAGGAAATGGAATCATTGATATTCAACTATCTGATATACTCAGGTAACCGAAGGAATACGAGGGAGGGTGTTAAAGGGAACCTCCACTCTTGCGACAAATTGACGCTAAATTGTAGGCAATAATTACTAGATTTCAAGTCTTGTTTTAAAACGTGGATATAACATTTAAGTGTACAAAAGAATGGATATCACCATCACTTATTTTCGTTTTTAAATCTGCCAGGCGCCGCCATTTTGGATTTAATGACATGTAATGGTTGCCCCATTGCTTAACACAAAGGATTTTCTGCTTTATTTGCTTCCTGACAATAGCTGCAACCATAATTCGTCGTCAAATCCAAAATGGCCGCACCCGGGAAATTTGAAAGCGAGAATAGACGATAATAGACGATTTTTTTGTACACTTAAATGTTACATCCACGTTTCAAAACAAACAACAATTTAGCGTGAATTTGTTGTAAGAGTGGAAGTTCCCTTTCAGAAGAGGGAGTATTTACGAGAGTGATCAGTTGATAAATGAAAGGAGATAAAGTTCGGTGAACTGATAGTCCCCCGGCTACATGCAGGTTCATGTTATAGGCGGAAGGTCTGAACTAGGAGTTCGACTGTATCTCCTTGGAGGGGAATATTTCCAGAGTTACTGGTTTCTGCAGACCTGCTTTTGCAATCCGGAGTGACGTCTACAGCGGAATGCAAAGACCTGGGGCCAACACCTTGATCACTGAGAAAGTGTTAGTTCCAGAACTCTCCTAAGTTCGCATCATGTAAAGGATTGAACCCCTTTCATTTGATGGGAGATCTTAGGCAAGACGAAAGGAGTAGGAAAAGCGATTGAGAAAAGGCTGAACGATATCCTCACCAATCGATCTTTGAAGTGTTGTCTTGGTATTGTAGAAGTCACACAAAATATATAAAGTAATTTATAAAGCGACGCACATTGCAACTTTCAAAACTACATTTAAAATGTTCTTAAAGCTAAACTAAAATAGATGATTTTTAAAGACAAATTTTTTAATCTTTCAATTGAGTAGCTTTGCGGACGGTTGCTGGACGATATGGGGTAGTGGATGGTATTTATAAGGCGCATATTTCAGTTATGGGAGAGTTCCTAGGTTGTTTCCTAACTGAAAAGAGATCAATGGGATAACAAGTGCTAACTTGTATACACAGTGTGCAAACTAAAGTCATTTTAAATTGCATTTTTTACATCATGCTTATATGTCACAGGCGGTGCAGCCAACACGAGACGCCCTGGGAACTACTACGTCTTGAGAGCAAATTCAAATTTGAAAACATGACGAGTTACGACGATGTAAGTCAGTGCGCAATGAAATATGAATGATATAAGCTTATCATAAAGTATAGTGTGGCTTTACCTCCTTAACAGGAAAGGCCTAATGTTTCGTGAGCATCCTGTACCCTATATTCAGACCACTGAGAAGTTTTGATTCACAGTAAGGATCTCAAAATGTTTCATTGTTGAAATCTAGAAAGTACTAATCTGCTCACATCTTTGAGTTCGATTCTGTCAAGATGAACGTTCTCTATACATCCACCAAAACAAACCATTGATACATTGTTGCGGCAACAAAAAATGTTTCTGACGGAGACGACTAGGTGACCGATTCCGAGAACATGTTCGTGATGTTGGGAAAGATGACAAAGACGCATCCAAACCTGTCGCTCGGCAGTTTAATCTCCCTAACCATTCCAAACAACACATGTCGATCTCCGGCCTTTCCCTACATCAAGTTACCACCGAAAGCCGTAAAAATCTCGAGCAAAAACTGATCTTTCAAATTGGCACTCTTAATCCCCATGGTATCAACGAGCGCTTTTCATTCAATTAATTTATCCCTGTTTTTCACGTTACCATGTTACCACCAATAGCGTAGCTCCATTTTCTGTATATAAACCATACACAACCCACAATTCCTCGATTCGCTCCGACGAAGGGCTAATGCTCGAAACGTCAGCTAATCGAATCCCTGTACGGTGGTCAATTTACATTATCAACTCCGTTGATAAACCAAATTTTCGAACCACTAAACAGTTTGTTATTGTTGTGTTTGTATTTCCGCTGAAGAAAATACCAGCGATGGACGAAATTCTTGCCAAACTGAACAGCACGTTAACAGACATCAGACTTGTTTCAGAAGATACCAGAAAAGCTGTGAACGATACGTTCAACTCTGGGGTCCAGGAAATCGAGTACTTCAAATATTCAGTGGAGGTAAATACAAAGCGAGCTCCACTTTAAGTAATGCATTACATTGCTATACCAACACTTTGAGTGGTTTTAACTCGAGTATCGAAAGTTCTGTGATTGGCCAGAGTAATTGATTTGGTTTTGTTTTCTACGACTCTCGATTAAAATTCGATCTATGTAAGTGACCCCCTTTACTGTGAGTTTTATTTGATGGATTTTAAAGCTCCAGCTAAACGAGGCATCAACGCTGCGGCAACAATTTGAGCTCGCGCATGTTTCCACGATGTTTCCTCGCTTAGCCACACGAGGATACATTGTTGCGGCAACAAAAAATGTTTCTGACGGAGTTCAGAAACATGTTTTGTTTCCGCAACAAGCCGGAACTTAATTTCTATTTGTTCTACATAATCATTCAGTGGTGCGCCTTAATGTTCACCAGATTTGAAAAAAATATTTAACGAGGCGAATTTCTTGATACTGAATGCATTCAATCGTTTTGGTTTTTCAGACAGCAAAACCGTTCTTAAAGAACAGTTTATCTCTAACAACTTTCGCAAACGATCTGGAAACAGCGGCTGATGAACAAGTGAGTGTCATTCGTGGTAACGAAGCTAACACGACAGCAAGGAATTATATGAACGTTTCGCCCCTGTCGAGTTCCCCACCTTCCCCCCCCTTCCCATAAATTCTGAGTTTAAGAAAAGTTGTAATATTAAAAAGTGTTAAGGATAAACAAACAAAACCCAACATGCCGAAAACCAATTAGATAATAACGGCTGATCGATAAAGAAGTACGTAAAGAAACAGAGGTGTCTTAAGTTTATACATTGTTGTTCTTATTAAATTCAGCTAAAATATGTTAAAGTTGTCTATTCTGTAAACCCCACTTCGTACAAAATAATTAAATCAGTATTTTTTCCCTTGTTATTTCTTCCTTGTTCTTGGAGGTTTCTGCTGGAATTGCAGGGAAGCTGCGTTCAACCAAAGACGCTTTGAACAAATTGTATCATGATACAATTAACATTTCACAACCGCTTGTGGTGAGAAAAATACTTATTATGCTTGGAATTAAACTTAAAGTCAGTTAAGTGACTTGTCTGATCATTCTCTTAGAGGCAAGCATGCCCAACCAACAGGCCAGCCAACCAACCAACCGCCTAACCCTCAGCCAGCCAGCCAGCCAGCCAGCCAGCCAGCCAGCCAGTCAGCCAGTCAGCCAGCCAGTCAGTCAGTCAGTCAGTCAGTCAGGGGAGTCAGGGGATGCATTTCTTATCGTTTTTCTCTCTATTTATCTATTTTAGGGCGAATTGACGGAAAAATCACAGCTTTTAATGAGAAAAAACGTGAATGTCATGGTAAGAAAAACCGTTGTTAAGAAACTGTCACTGTTTCTTGCCTTTTATTTGCATGAGAAGTGCTCCACGGTTTCATTTCTTGGTTCAGAGAAAGAGAAACCTGTTGCAATTGTATATAAGTATTATGTCAATTGTCATAAAGTGGAACCAAACACGAAACAATCAAACAACGCCCAGCGCTTAACGCGACACCAAATTTCTTGGCTAATTGGCTATGTGGTGAGATCGTCATTTTTGTTATTTCATCGCCTCACCCCATAAGTGGTATTTTTACATTGTATTTGAGCCTGAGAAATTGGTAACAATTTACTACAGTAGCTATCGCATGATTTTTATTTCGTCCGTGGACAATTCCGACCGTTTCCTGAGTTAAGTTGCTCGCTCTTTTTCATTTTTGTTGTTTTTGTTTTCCTAAGAATGACGCAAACAAAATTGATCTTTCAAGAGTGGCGTTCAGAAATATTCTGGAAGGCGAAGGCTTGGTTCTCGCTAACGAGGTATGTTATTTTATATGAGCTCCTCTTTCCCATCAGGTCTTCAGCCACTCCTGAAGAAAACGATGGGTCCTTTTCGTCACTCCTGTAAGGGGTATTTATACATGAAAACGGCATATCTTTACTTTAATACGAGAAAGACGTCTATAGCCCATTTTACAGTTACATGCTCAGTGACCTGGCCTATGAATAGAAACGAGACTGGTGGTGACCTTGTTTTGATACAGACCTCACAGCTTTTCTCATGTAAATCATGTTCTTAATATGCTAAAGAGTCCTCATTTGCATGAGAAAAACAGAGAAGTTTGTATCAAAACAAGGTAACCTCCAGCCTCGCTTCCATTCAAAGGCCAGGTCACTAATCACACAACTGTAAAATGGGCTATTTCCGCTCGCGATTTTGAATCTCAGTGGCGAAATAAAAGTGCGAAAAGAAAATGGCGAAAGAACAAAAGGGAGGGGCTTCCATTTCCCCGCTCTCTCCTCCCCTTCAAACGCGAGCCCGATTTCCAAAATAGTGAAACAATTACACACGTTAGCGTTAAGATGGCAACAGACATCAACCAGGAGGGTATGTACTAAAAACTTTGATATCAGTACCTGATTTTGTGACAATATTTGATCGTGCGTCTCTCGTTCCACTTAAATACCTGCTTCCAAGACCTTGCAGCACGACAGATAAAAACCGTTTCAAATCGCCTTTAAAATGATGTCTTTTAAATCACTGTGTTTGGTCTTCACAATAGGCGGGTAAAAAGTCGTTACATCGTACAGTAGAATGGATGGATCAATACCTTGAAGACGCCATAAAGAAGGTAACATAATACATAGATATCGAGAAGGCAGTTCTGGCTAGCCAACCAAACGCATGCCATTGCTGTGGGAGAATTTGTCAATGACACCACTTTCCATTTATTCTTTACTATTGTAGCTTCGAAATGACGTAGGAGATTGTCAACCAATCAGAAACGTGTATGACGTAATAGTATCTGACGTGTGTTCAAATGCTGTGAGCCTTGTGGTGAGTGTAAACTACACATTTTGCCCCTCATAACCCTGAAATAAATCTTCATCAGCGTCACCTTTAAATTCGCTAACACGAAAGTATGATCAAGTTCATAAAAAAAATTCATTGCAAATTCTTATCTTCTCAATAAAGACCTTTGTATTGTTAGTCCTTACTAGATTCCCTTTTCAAGCTAAAAAAATAAATGTTTTTTTTTTTGCTGATGAGTACCGTCCATAAAGTTTTCTTCACTGAATTTGTGAACACAATCCGGATGACCGACACTGGGGCTCATTTAGTGGCGAATTATTATTAATTATAATTATATGATTTATGGCGATTGAAAAATCGGTTTAATACACAAAAAATTCGCTAGAGATGACAACTGTTTC